>JAVFBX010246300.1:0-10208 GCA_034783855.1 Mopalia kennerleyi | reverse complement strand
CTGGGTGTAAAACGGTAATATACCGTTATATTCACAGCATTTTACCGTTAAAACTACGGTAATGTGTTACAGTGTATCAACACAAGACTATATGTGAGATTATATTCTCACAAAGAATATATAAATAATTTCACAAACCAGAGCAGAAAACAACTTAGTTAATAAGATATGAAAGGGGTTCTGTTTATGGAAAGCAAAACGATCTTAACTTAAAGCCTGAATAAGTAATTTACCATGATTACGGAGATTCTTGAGATTTTCAGTACTAAATATTTAGACCGTACCAATGCATATTATTTCAAAAATACCACGACACTCTCTTCAGTTTATACTGGTCACCAGTACTATAACGCTGAAATAAAATAACTCAAATTGAGAGTAAATCAACAAAGTAGCCATTAAACTGCCTGTAAAAAACAATTTAACAAGTGAAGTAAAGCCTAGTAATTGTCTTCTAAAGTTATTAAAATAATGTGAGTGGTGTTGTTGTGTTTAATTGATGTACTCTCGCAAAACGGGCTAGTGATATGACAGATATTTGCTATTCGCCCTTTTCTTTGAACGGTTCAGTAATGCTAGGAATGACGCTATGGTCGATTTGTGTTGTATACAATCGAGTCAGTAGATTTTTATTGTGCATTGTTTATCGTGTTACCGTACATTACATCCGGCTGTAAGAAAAGTCTCATATTCTTCCGCCAAAAGGCAGTTGCAGCTTTGGAATTACCCAAGGCCTGTCTGACATCAGAGCAAGCATCAACGGTTATATATAGCGTGTGTTGGTGGATGTACTCGTGAACGTAAGTTTCTGCCATCTACAAGCATACGGGGGTGTGTTGCACTGTAAATGTCAGACGTCTTAAGAAATTATATTGAACCTACTACGGCTGTCTTAAATCTGGTCATTGGTGTGTTCGTTTGTTTGATTGGGGGGTTAGATTCGAACTCAAAGGTATTTCATTTTTAGGTCGAGGGAATATCCAATTTCTCGTAAAAACCACCCCACTATTGACGGAGCCATGTCATGGGACTCCTACAATCTAATTGAAATCAGATCTCAAAAATGCTCCCCGTGTTTTGTTTGTCGCTATATTGAGATCTAAGGCAATCACTCTACTTATGCTATTCAATTAGGCCAAGCTAACTGGGGTTCACTGAAGGTCACAGTTTCAGTTGTCCAATAAAAACACAGATAACACGGGGCCGTAGTAAACAACGAATTCAACCAAAACAAGCAAAAGTTGTCCGATTTGCATCTGCGTTAATGTTGTAAGCCGCATATAAACAGGGAAAAGTCACATTCCACACAAAATTTATTTTTTTAATGGTGTTTGTTGATTGTGCGTGCAGGTATCCGTTGGTCATGTAAAAAATACGCAGTCGGAAACTTCGGTTCTTCGGCGGAAATCTGTGACTTTTAAAAACCTGAATTGAGAAGCAGCTCTGTGGTGGGTCAATTTAAGAATCCAATCGACATTGTAGGAGGGGTGATTGCGTTAGACCTCAATATAAGCGACAAACAAAACACGGGGAACGTTTTTGAGATCTGATGTTAATTAGACTGGGGACCCCTACATCTGATATCGGCAAAGGAACTAGAACTTTTGAGCGGTACACGAGGAGTATTGATAGGCCAACACGCTAACCACTGAACCGCGGACATCTTGCTGTTATGTAATTTCAGTGTGGTTTCAAGGCTTGTTTCCCTAACCTATTGCACTACCAGACTTTAATATATGAGCAATTATTCCCCAAGCAAACAAAACCTCAACTCTCGTTAAAAACGTTAGTTGGTTGTCTTGGTGAAAATGAAATCTAATGGTCATGTGTCTCCCTTGTCAAATCGAAGCAGATAATGGGTGGTGAACTAAAAAAAAAACAGGAAAGGAAATGTTAATGTGTTATTTCGCAGGAGACGTAGGCTAATTGACAGCCGATGACGTCAAACTACTTCAACATTTATTGACCTTCACTAACAACTGGAATGAATTGTGGATTTGTTCCACGAAGGAAACTAACTCTATAAAAAAACAGTTCTATTTCAAAGTAAAATATATTTTGCAGATGCGATGCCATGTTCATTAGTTGTTCTTATTGGTAACGAACGTTCGTGTAAATCAATGATAGTGTTGCAGTGTCGAACAGCCAGGAATCCAGGGTATATCAAGGGGTTTGTGCGGGGGAGAGTGTGTGTGGTTGGGGGGGGGGGGGGGGACGTCATTTTGTAATATTCCCCTATTGCAACAGTACAAAAATCAGTTTATATTTTTACCCTTGGTATCCTGTGGGACTCGCACCCATACTGACTGACGAGTTGACTAACCCTTAAAAATTCATTTGTAGCCTCAAGTCAGATGACCCTGCTACTGAACGTGGAGTATATATAAAACACACACACACACACACACACGCCAGGAGCGTGTAATATTAAACAGTTTTGAAAAGAAAGTTTGGATAAGTGAGAAATAAGCGTGCCATAAATCGATCATCCAAATATTCGTTCCTGATGGAAAAAATCCTATAAAATAGCGTAAACCTCGCGCTCGTCGACACGTGTATAGGGTTTACACGGTAGAATGTTGAAGCCATCGAGTATATAAATGGTTTTCCACTGTTTTGGTAAATTCCACAGCACAGCCTTGCAAAGTAATACATGTTTACAACATACACTTCTATATTTTAAAAGAACAATTGTCAGGAGAAACATACGGATACAAGTGCACGGGGAAATGATCGCAAATACACGTCATTAACAACATTCTTGTTTTGCTAGATTAACTATTTTATAATCCATAGAAACCGCCACAATACACGCGAGACTGGAGTTAGGTACGCCAATTTCGTTCCATCCTTCGACCATCCCGCTTCATCACCTTTTCCCTCTACCGTCCAGTGGCACTGAACCCCATAACGCTTGCTCATTATAAACCTAATGCAAACAGTGTTTTCACACAGCTTCCAAATGCCCGCACTTTGTTTATACACAACGTTGTGCCTCATGCTCCTAGCTTTATATTATATGTAATTTGCCATCAGAAGTATGGAATCTAGAAACCAGCGCTCTGCTGCTCGATAATGGTCGGAACGGAAATCCAGTCCAGGTATGCAGCATCCATCCTACAGAGAATGTTCCGAGGAACAATGAATAGACACTATGGGAAATTATTAACCTGACAAAGTCTGATTTGATGGTAATCAAATGAGACAAGGAATCAATGGCCTTCACCAGGTCCATTGATCTACAAATCAATTTATAGTTAAAAAGTAGAACATTGGACATTCATCCTGATTCGACTCAATATGTTAAACTAGAGGTCTGAATCTATTTACACTTAAGGCTAACGACTGACAATACCTCTATGTCCTGAAATCTAACTTGTGATTTATCACTGGTTTATATCGATAATCGTCAACTTGTGTTACTGAATGAGACAAGCCACAAATTGATTTTTCCCAAACAAATGTATTGGTTTTACAGTATAAATGTATGACCAGCTGGCATACAGAGATATTGTCTGCTTGTTTTAATGATGTTATACAACCAACTGAAAAGTGGTTCTCGTACATGCGTACTTCGCAATGCAGCTTATAAGTGGCAAAGAGGGGAACTTTCGTAGATCCTCCCCCCCACCCCAAGAGCATTGGAGTCATTGACCAATGTACCTGTAAAACCTTCCATCGACAAGTTACCTCCCGTACCATCTTTAATTTGTAACACACTAAATAAAGGAACATGATCCGCTTATAAGCACAAAACGATTCGACAAAATAATGTTTTTTTAAGATACGGATAAAGCGAGCGAAGACTTAAGTCGGCTAGAATCACCAAGTTACCATATTAGTATGAACCGCATTTAAATATATATTTTTATAAAAATAATGAGAAGATAATAGATATACATGTATATCAACCGCTGTTTGGAAATTTAAAATTGTTATATATATACCCTCCCGGCATGCGGGTTATCTGACAGAATTTGCCAACAGTCACGTCAGACGACAGACCAGCTGACATGAATTGTCTAACTTCAAACCCGGATATCTCTTTTTCAATTTAACAAACCTTCTTCTGACCAGAAAGAAACGGTATTTTTACTTAAACAATGCAGATGGTCGGTCTCAGGTGAAGCTTTCAGAAGAAATAGTTACTTGGGAAATGCTTGATGAATACAGGCAGAATACAATGTATTAGCATTTGGATAGTCTTATCCATAAGTATATTCAATACTGTATTCTCATTATCAGGTCATTGTGCCATAAATAAGTACATATACCTTATGGATATATTATATTATTTTCCTTTTGAGGACTCTGCTGATTATCCTGTTATGGATATAATCGAAATAGTTTCGGGTGTTATACATTGGAACTCTGAATTCAAGGATTTACTGCTGCGGACTTCAAAGAAATTGCAGATTGTCATCACGGACCGGTTTGTGAGAGTCAACTCACTTGGATCCAACTATTAGGCAAGTGTATACATTGATCCATTGTATACTATATATGCAAGTTACGTTATGTAAGTGTTAGATTTCCTTTGTCTCTTACCTTCAATTGTTATTCTTAAATTTTTTCTACCGTTGTGTACAATAAGTATGACACTGCACTGTTGCTGTTTTTGTACAATAAATATTGTAAAAAAAGATCGCTGCTTATTTGCTTTCTGTTAGGCTTCTACATTAACGATAGCCTCTTGCAACTATCATACATATGTATTGATTTCCAAAATAACCCTATCGCAATTTCCACAGTAAGTTTTGTTAATTTATTAATAGGTCACGTGACGCAATTTTCAGCTGGGTGAAAAACGGGAGTTAAACTTATATAAATACATACGATTTATGACTCCCCATTGCGAGCCCTTCAAACCACGTAAAAAGGCATTGTTTATAACCAACTTTATCCAACAAATATTAATCGAGTATTTGAGTGACATTGGGTTTGGTTTTAACGATCAGCGTGCTTGGTCAAGTTAATGGTAGATATGTAAATGGCACATGACAAAAACAAAAGGCCTGGGGAATTAAATTATACTATGTCGTTTACTACTCAAGCATCTGACAGCTTGTCATTATAATTGGCGAATCAACGCGAAATTGACTTCCAGAAACCTCCTTCGAAGAAAAATATGTTTTATTCCGCAATGCCTCTGGCAAAGAACAGTGTATCAATCAGTCGATCAATCGAATCACTATTCTATAATCAATTAGGTTAACGATATTTTACAGTGGATCCTTCACTCGATAGAGTGTATCGTTAAACACATATAAGGGAGAGATTCATCGATATAACGGCGTGATCATTTTACAATGCGCCTTTGTAGCTTAGTTGTTTCCGGCGTTGACCCTGCTAGCCCGAGACCCGAATTCGACTCGCGATGAAGGCAAGCAAGATTTTCTCTCTGCCATTAAAACATAAATGGATGTTTATAATTTAGTAGCCTATTCTTTTATCTTCACCGATCATTTTTGACTAAAGTAAGTCTATGGCTGCACTCATTTAAGTTTTTCAACGCAAGAGTCCGATTATAGATGTAAAGCATTTAAAAGCAGACTTAATACAAATCTGATTCTATGGGGATGATAAATAAACTAAAATCTCACCTTATGTTATGCAAAGCATAGTCGAAGTTAACAATTAAGTTGTTTTCTCAATTAAAAAGAAGTTGCAGGTATTGTCGAATCAGTGATTGTTCATAAAAAAACGGGACTCTTAGATGACCAAAGACTGAGTGACTGATTGCTATTTTACGTCGTACTTAAGGGTATTTCGCTCACAAGATCGTGTATTCCAACATAAATTAATAGTAGCACAGGCATCGCATGTGAAGTGTTATGGTTTGCTGAAAAGTTCACGTCCCTGCAATGCTAAGTAAAGTCAGCGTTTCTGCGTTCCAAACAAGTTGGAATTAACCAGAGTGGTCCTCAAAGATAATTTAATTTTGGGTTTAACGCCACAAGAGTATATCACTCATATAATGGTGTATCAACCAAGAGGGTGTAGCAAACCCCTCTCCTCGTCGCCTGCAGCCAATGCAAGAGAAGAAAACACAAAATGAAATACAAAGACATCAAAAATCGAAGTATGGGCAGTATGTATAGGATTTAATAAATGCATAGGAGCATTTCGGAGTAATGAGAACGCCGCTCTATTCGGCTTCGCGAAAATCTCCGTATGGATATAAATGCCTTCTTTAAAGAGCGGTTATCAGAATTTCGTATGTACGGAGCCTTGAAAGGGACATGGAAAAAATAAATTTGGCCACAATTAGTCGTTATAACGAGATACTAAGTCGTTATAACGACATGATAAGTCGTTATAACGACTTAATCTACCAATCAAAATGCATCAGTGTCCGCCCATTTTAAGGATCAAATTTGGTATGGTGCTGAGACAATAAGTTATATTTTATCGCTAGCCTTCGTATGTCAGTCGCGAATGGTCCTGGTTTCACCCCCCTTGGACCCTCTGACTAAGGACAGTTTGGTTGAAGAGCAGCAATGCTCTCTTTACTAAGCACTGGAGGAAAATCCACTTTCCAACATTATTAAAAAGCTTCACATCCTGGTCATGCTAGTGTAAATTATTGTTGGAATACATTCATATAAACGAAACACACTTAAGCAATCAAAAAAGCAAATCAATCCCCTGGCCAGGTGAATGTAAATTAGTCTTTATTTATATCAAAAAAACTTTCAGCAACAAATGGCAGAAAATTTATACATTTTGATTGGTGGATGACGTGGTTATAACGAGATAATAGGTGTTTATAACCACTAAGTAAGTCGTAATAACGAGACACCTACTCGATATAAAGACTTACTAGGTCGTAATAACGAGATAATAAGTCGTTATAACGAGTCAATAGTAAAATATTTCCCATGTCCCTTTTACGGTTCAGTACATATGTAACTGTCAGCACTTTAATCATATGAAAATCTCCAACCATTCACTCAGCTGAAACTCCTTTCTTGCAGCAAAAGCCCACAGCTTATCGGATTGTCATTATGTTAATGGGTCAATGAAACAGAAAAAGGTAAATGCAAAATTGAAATGATTGAATGCGTTTTAAAAGAAAAATAGGCGATACAACGCGTAAATTGAATATATCCCCATGTGGCGGATTCGCACTTAGCTTAGGGACATATGTACACGCCTTTTAGATAGCAAAAGTATGTAAATTATTTATCTGATTTGAATAAATAGAATGAATTTAAACTTAAAACATGTGCGCAGCAAAAATCACCTGGGATTGAAAACTCTATGCACATATTGACAATGTACGGTCGATATGTTTTCTTCATATTTTACTGTTGTGTTACTGTTACCTTCTACTGTTGGAGCCCACGTATGTGATATCAATGCAATGTTCTTGGCAGAGCATTGATATCTATCAGTGTTTCGCCATCTTATTCAAGTCATATAAATTAAAACCAACCTCGGTACTTTCTTTAGTCTTTACTTTTGAGCTAAAATCAATACATACATATAACTCAAATTACCAACCCCAAGTTTTAAGTTGGGCAATGCTTTAACTACAGTCAAAGTTATCAACGCGGCCATGTCATGGCGCTTTTATCACTAAACAGAAGAGCACCACAAATGTTGACCAACCAAATATCTTTCTGTTCAAAATAGGTGCCTACGTCACGAGGTCTATAGAGTCGGCTGTTTATAGTAAAGTTTAATTTTGACAGTTCACACCTGTTATTAAGCCGTAACAAACAATAGTGTTAGTCTCGTGACGTCATGGAAAGGCTTGGCCACGCCCAAAATGTCAGCAGCTATTGGTCGTAGGTAGGAACCCTCAGGTTATTTTCTAAAATTAAGAAACGATAAGTCCATGGAATATTTAAGTATATTTAATGGTAACCTTTCAAGGGATATAGGGGTTATTGCAGCCCGGAGTAACGCTTAGTAACCGTCTAGAGTTCGTTATATTAAGCGGATGGTGTGAGTGTGTTTCGTTAGAGCTCTAAAGCAGAGTGGGATGGTGGTATACTATTAATTCGGCATTCGTCACTTTCTCCGAACAATTCCGTTGTGCTAGGAATTACGCTATGGTTGCTTTGTGTTATATACGATAGAGAGAGTACTTAATTATTGTGTTTGTATTTCGTGTTACCACACATTACATCCAGAGGCGAGAAAATGCTCATATTCCTCCGACACAAGGCCGTCCTAGCGTTGGAATTACCCGAGGCCTGTCTGGCATCAGATCAGGCATCAACGGTTATGTGGAGCGTGTGTGGGGTGGGTGTACTCATGCACGCACGTTCCTATCATCTACGACAACTCAGAACTAATACTGTTGCAAAACACAGCCAATAACACGGACATTGTTGTGTTCACTTGGTCTTGAAGTCTGCACTTCTGTGTCGAAATTTTGGTTTCAAATCTCTCGTTCGGCTGATTGGATTGATGAAGCAATACCATTATTGGTGATTAGTATCTATGCATTATCAGTGTGATATGTCCTCTTCAACTGATGATAACGACTAACATTTAACTGCATGTTGAGATCAGCCATGTTTAAGTTTGAGGGTAGTCTGCTCAATTTATCTATTTCTGCCGAATTGCTGTCAATTTTATTGTTGTGCTAATGTCTATAACTGTTGGAGAACACCGTGGCCATCTAAATGAAATACCCTTGGGAACAGCGTGTAACGCCAATCAGTCAATCAATAAAAACAACGTGATAAGTTAGAGCAGTGCGAGAGACACTCTGTCGAATATCCCATCCAGCCAGGCATGGTGAAAACAGGTTAAACAGTCGTTGCTCGTAAATCTTGATATTGAGCTCACAGCAGTACAAGGCAACTCCCGATTTGTTTCGTAAATAGGACAAATACCGGGATTGGATTTCACGATAACACGCTGATTTGGGAAGTTATTTTTTTAACACAAAGGTCAAAAGGTAAATTCTAAAACTACCAAAATGTCTAAATACATGAAATTCAGTATGTCATGTGCATAACCTTACGCTATGATGCGGTAACATGGTGAGGCCTTATATTTGTCTACCTGATCAATTCAGGATAACCATGCCATAAGGGGTAATTGGGAGGGGTGGTATATCTCAGACGGCCGTTTGGCACTATTGTCTAATCCAAGATGATAACGAATCGTGAGCTGTGAAAACCGGAAATGAAATGTTGAATCTTAATTCGCAGCTGACGTCAGCTAGAAGCATCAAACTAAAACGACTGCTACATTTATTGACAACATGGACATCTGCAAAGAACGATGGACATTCTTAGTGATAACAACCAGCTCCCAGTCTAATGAAATGGTTATCCCTCTGTGTATTGGGAATACGACTGGTAATTGCTGCCGTTTATGTCTTACTGAGTTGGCTTTCCCATTATTGAAATCAGAATTGGGAATTAGTTATTCACGATGGTTCAATTTTCTCCAATGCAAAATATCATGTTGAAGTTTGAAAGGTTTTGAAAGTATCATATGATATTTTTTGTGGCGTTTTGAAATGTCGCTGGATTGTTAATGAAAGAAGCTCTGCGATGTGTCATATGCAGTCAATATGCTTTATAACGTACTCCAACTGACAAATGTGAATCAGTGTTTTTATAGCTGATAAAATGTCTGTTGTACACTATTACAAAATCGAATCTATGTTCTTTAGCTATAGCATTTATTATCCTTCGATTGAGTTTTGTCAATTAGCAGGATGATAAAATCCCACACGACCCAAGAGATAGCTTCATCTTACAGGTAATAACAATACAAGCACGTCGGTCTCCAGTTCCGGATCGTTTCTAATTTGATAAAACTTGTTGTAGAAAACGAGTATCAGTTATCACGAACAAAAATTCAAACATACCTGCTACACCGTGGCTATATTTTAATTAAATCGGAAGCATCGATTTCAATAGCCGTTATTCTTTTGTTTCAATAGCTTCAAAAAGAACTTGTCATCTTAATGAATTCTGACAGCAATCTGAAATTAAGAGAAAAACGTTCAAGCAAGCAAAGGTCGACTTGACCTAAACATATTAAACATGTAAATAAAACCTTACACATGGAAGCTTCGCGGATGATATATTCGTTCTTTTTCCTGAAGCCCATAGCATGCCACGTGGCAACACACAAAGCATGGCGTTGCATGTTTTCTACATGATGATGCCGTGCTCGCTGTAACGTAGGATATTACATTTATTTTTGCTCACAAATAACGATGTTTCGTTTTC
>JAVFBX010246289.1:0-10208 GCA_034783855.1 Mopalia kennerleyi | reverse complement strand
ATTAATAAAGCTAAATATACCATAGTTTGATAGTTTATAGAGATCAGTCAATTTGATAGTTTCTGCAAGTTTTTGAAAGTTGTCAAACATCAGTTCAGCATTTTGCAAAGAAAACTGAAGAGAATTGCACCACTTGAATTTTCATTTGCATATTCTCCCATATAAAATATCCTCTGCCAAACATTTTGAGTTTATTTAATTGAAAAACATTACTGTACATGGACACGCAATAGCGTCATCTATTTTGGTTGTTATACAGAGCTTATCTGTATTTATTACTTTCACCATAAATTGTCCGGGTATCGTCAACCGAAAATTCTAACTACTGCAGAGGATTTCTTTTGGACACGCTCTTGATCTCCAGACAGTCCATTTTTTTCTGGTAGTTTTAAATGGTTGGATAAGATAGATATCTTTCGTCCAATCACCGCAACAGAAAGTCGCACTCTGCTGATCTGTTGCCTGTAAAAACAATGACATACAGTCATTGTGTTATAACTTTCAGCACATGATGAGTTAATTACGCACGGAATTCATGGAAATATATTTTGGAGAATAAATTAAAACCCAGTTTGTGTGACTGATTGTTCACCCTGAAGGCTTCCGTCTGCTATAAAAGTATGGCTTTGTTAGTATTCAGTTTTTTACTCTGAAATCGTCCTATATTGATTTTTTGGCAGGCTATATTCAGTTTTTTATTATTTTTTACCCTCGAATACGGGCGTTTAAAACCGACATCTATGAAGCCCTGTCCTGGACATACATGTAGTATTATAGAATTACATCGTGATATAGTATTATTGCTACCACCTGTACCATGGGGTTTTGGTGTTACAGCTGTGGACTTTAAACACAGAGCCTCTAGCTAAGGGTAGATTACTCTGTGTAGGTTTCCAACACTATCAAAACACTTTAGATTATATGGTTGTGGTAGCATCTGAATTTGGACATTAAAAAAGTTGGAATAATAAATATAAGTGACATAGCTTTATACATGGTGTAAAACAGCAATCGACCAAAAAATTAAGTTTTTAATTTTTTTTTGTTTTTAAAGGTGGTTTAAATATGTCAGAAAAAATGGATACAGATCAGGATGAGAAGGTGGAAGAGGATGTGACTTTGTCCGAAACTCCGAAACCCTCTGTGGAATTGACCAATGAGCATCAAGAATTACCTTGTAATAAGACAGAGCCAAGAGAAGATGATAAAGAACTGACTGATTTAGTGATTGATATTCCACCAACTGCTGTGGAAAATATTGATGGCAAACTACCACCAAAAGACGACAAATCAAGTATTGAAACTTCTTCTGATGTTGAGCTCAAACAATTAGACAAGATAGAAGAAGCAAAATCCTTAACTTCAGATGTTGTTGAAAGTGCCGGTACTAATAAAAGTGAACAATCCGTGAATTTGAACATTAAAAATTCAACACTTCCTGAAATACAGGTGCCTGAGAAAGAAAGCGATGGTCCTGTTACTGACCCGGAGGCCAAAACTGATTTGGAAAATAAATTGGACGTAGATGGTGGTTCCACGACCAAAACAGAAATGAGCGATTCCAAATTGGTTGAAAATACAAATAACAATGTTACTGTGAATGTCTCCAAACAGGTAGAAACGGTTTCCTCAGAAACTCCAAAAGACAGTTCTTGTGAAGTCAAGGCGGTTGGGGAGGAAAGTTTATTCTCTGAAAGGCCTTCCACAGTTGAAAATGACTCGAGTGCATTTGACTCAATTCCTGTCAGGAAATATAATGCAAATGTGAGTAACAATGCGACTATGGATTTTATTCCTAGTTTGGTTCCAAGTGCTTTCCCCAGCTGTAGCATAGTTGATAATTTAAAATCTCCCAAAGGGTCTGCAGACTTTTTTCCGGAGCAAACGAGTCATTCGGAGTCTGTAAGAAGTACGTTAGATGACCGAGCATCTAAGCTTGCGAAAGAATCAATGTTAAAAAAATCAAAGATCGAAGAGAGAGAAAAGGCCTCAGGATCGCTGAAGGATCCAGTCAGTGCTCAATCGGAGACCGAGGCAAAACCAAGCATTGAGAGCAAAACTGATGTGATTGACTCAAAGGACGGTTCCAAGAAGGGACATCAAACCGCTGGGGATTATAATGAAGGTAAATCATTTGACTACTACTGTTATCATTGGTTTTAATTTAGTTCTTTCCAATGGTTTGTTAGTGGGGTTTTATATGTGACTTGCTTGTGTTGCAATGTTTATAATGGTTTCTATAGCTGTGTCTTCTTTGGGGTGTAATGATACACTGATGCATCTGTGCATCGCAATATCCATGCCGGAGATACGATACCATATTATATAGCCCTGTGCAGGGGCTTTATAGGTCCAAAATGGACATTTTGCTTCACTTTTCAAATACCTGGGTCTAATTTTGACAGTTTTCTTATCTCCAGCATGTTAAAGTTTCTTAAACCCGGGTGTCCAAATAAGGCAATTGTTCACTTCAGGGTGTCAATTTGGACAGGTGGTGGGTGTTTGCCTCAGCCCTTGGGCCTGTATTGTGACTGTATTATGACCCTGCTAGCCAGAGACCTGAATTCAAAATCCTGGGACAGACATTAAAAATATATATTTATTTGAATCCTCTGATGACTTTATTTCACGGAGCGATCAATAAGCCGACCAAGCCAACCATCGGTTTGAAGTTGCCATAAATAACTGGGGAATTTTTATGCTTGCGAATCCTGAATCAAAAAGGTACCATAATGCGAGGCCAATATCAAGTAACAAGTTACGTATCAAATCATGGTGGAAGTGTATCGTTACACCCTGATGTGTTTCTGTTCTGTTTCTTATGTTTACCTGTTCAAAGGTGTTGGTTTAAAGTTTAATTTTCTTTTTGTAAGTGTTGTGGAAAAACAGTTCTTCGCTTATGTTTGCTTATTTTTAAGTTATTTTTTTAAATGTGTTTTTTGCCTGTTTTAAATATTGTTTGTTTCTTTATATTGTAAAAGCTGTATATGCTGTGTTTGCTAATTCCAACAGGAAGATCATGTACACTGTACCCAGGGCTGGCAAAACCATGTACCCAGGGCTGGCAAAACCATGTACCCAGGGCTGGCAAAACCATGTACCCAGAGCTGGCAAAACCCCAAAACTTCACGGGGTGCTGATCTGTTGTGAGCGGGGTTCATGTTGCCCTGGTGCTGATCTGTTGTGGGCAGGGTTCATGTTGCCCTGGTGCTGATCTGTTGTGGGCAGGGTTCATGTTGCCCTGGTGCTGATCTGTTGTGGACAGGGTTCATGCTGCCCTGGTGCTGATCTGTTGTGGGCAGGATTCATGTTGCCTTGGTGCTTATCTGTTGTGGGCAGGGTTCATGCTGCCCTGGTGCTGATCTGTTGTGGGCAGGGTTCATGTTGCCTGGTGCTCTTGGTGCTCAGGGGCCGGTTGCTCGAAGCAGAATTAAATTTAATCCTCTGTTAGATAACGTCAAGCTATGTTGAAGGTCTATCTCTAATCCTCTTTTAGCGATTTAATCTGGTGTGACCGACTAATCCTCTTTCGAGCAACTGGCCCCAGGGCAACATGGGCCTGTTTTTGTTTTGTTTTGTGCATGTTAGATTGACTAACCTCCTTGTCTGTGTTTTTTGCAGTGATTTCGTTTACTCATGATTTGGCTGTCACGCTGTTAAAGGAAATAGGGGTTCATAGACCTCCAAAAAGTCTTTATTGAAAAAAATTCAGTTTTTTTTCTTCATATTTTTATGACCAACTATTTATTTTTATCATACTACAACATTAGAAATGGAATCTGAATTGAGTTTTTTTTAAAATGATGCATTATAATATGATGTCTCAAATTGAGTTTATTCTCCAGCCAGCTTGACTACCCATGTAGGATAGTTAAACTGGACTTCTATCATCTATGAACCCCTGATGAAATAAGCTATTAACGGCGTTAAACCTTAAATCAGGAGCAAAACACTGCATGTTGTATGTTTAACATTTACATTTAGCTAATATTACTGTTTTCTTTGTCTGTGACAATGCTTGACTACAACACAATTATATGTAACGATAACAAACCAACCCTGATTATAAGAGTTCTTTGCTTTCAGAAATTGTTGAAGTTGGGACTGTATTGAAATTCCTAGAACTCTCATATGGTAATCTACAATTCGTGTTATAAATATTTTTAATTTGCAAGTTTACCTTGTTTCACAAAAAAAGGGGGAAAGTATTTAATTTAAGTTTTACAGACATATGACTATTGACTAAAGTTGCAACCTGGCTGCTCGATAGGAATGATTAGTGTTAAGCGCCGTGATGATGATAATTGTCTATTCCAACATAAATTCAGTTACTCTATAAACGCATAAAATGTGAAGTCTTTTGCTATTTAAAGTCAGAAAGTTAATATTCCTCCAGTATAGCCCCAGAGCCATTGTTTAGTGGTTAGCATGTCAGCCTACTAATCCTACTACAATGTAAGGGGTCTATCTGTTGACCATCAGGTATATGAGTGCAGGGGTTTTTATAGACACGTTTTCATCAGGAATACCCCAATGAAAAATAACGGCAATTTGAGTTTTTCCTTATATTGATATTCAGTTTTGTTTGAGAAATTGAGTTTTGGCTGATTTCGGCCACTGGCAAGCTATAAAATGTAGAATTAACAGTGGATTAACGATGAAAAGTCTGTAAAATTGAGTATTGGTGCATTTTGTGCCCCGAAGGCGTGCTAAAAATATTGAGTTTTAGGCAATATCAAATTGAGTTAATGATAAATTTTTGTCTATAAAAACCCCTGGAGTGAGTCACACAATGTGGCTCTGGCTCACCTGGAATTAATTTTTACCGAGTTTTCTTTTTTCAAACAAATGAACTAACCAGTATAAAGTAAAGTTACATTCCAAACAAACTAGCGACAGGTCAGAGGCATCTTCCGGTAATACCCTGGTGCTCTCAGAACTGAGAGGAGCAACATGTAGCCGGTCTTGTTTTGATATCTTTGTATTGTCTCCTGATCGTCTTGTTTGTTGTTAGGACAAGGAAGGGGAGGGTTCCTTATTCCTCACCCCTTTGGACTGGCATACCCAGATTGTCTTGTTTGTTGCTAGGGGAGAAGTGGGAGGGGGGAGGGTTCCTTATTCCTCACCCCATTGGGCTGGCATACCCAGATCGTCTTGTTTGTTGCTAGGGCAGAAGTGGAGGAGAGGGTTCCTTATTTCTCACCCCTTTGGGCTGGCATGCCCTCAAACAAGTGAAATTGGGTGAATGGGCCACAAGAAACCTATCTGTTTGTGGTGATTGTATAGCAATCTGTGATTGCCCTGTCTTGTCTCTGTTGCCAGCAGCGATGGGGTGGTTTACTCATTAGGATGACCCTCAGTCATACATGAATGAATGAAATAACCTTGAGGATGGTTAAATACACCAGCAACTGTCAGGTGTCCGCCATGTTTTTAATGTGTGGGATAACAAAGAGAATGAATTATCTCCCTTGGAAAAATTGTGACCATGACGTACAGCTCTCCTTCTAAAATCGGTGTTTAATAAATCAGCTTGAGGCATTTTTACAAAATATTACTTCACGAAAAGATAATAATAATGTTATTGAAAGAAAGAATGATATTCTCTTCATGGATTTTTCCTATTTCTAACTTTACGTTAGTACATTTATGTTGCCTTAAGAGCAGGTGGTTGGAGGGAGCTTCATGTTGCCCTGGAGCTCTCAGAGCTAAAGGGGAACAGGAAGCCAATCTGTTTGTGTTGTCTATTACATCCTGTCGTCGTCCTGTTTTTGGCCCGCCTTGTCTTTTTTTGTCTTTTTGTGTTGCCAGTGGTGTCCAGGGTGGTTTCCTTCGCCCAGTGGGCTGGCACGTCGTCATATAAGTAGAATACCCTTGAGTATAACGTTAAACCCCAATCAAACAAATGTTACTTAAAGATACATATACATGTTGTAGTCGTGGCAGAGGTGTATAGTTTTAGTCAAACAGCACCAATCGATCTGGTAAAACAAATAATCCATTCTTGTTTATTCTTAGCTGTCTACATTTCAGTTGAATAAATATCGAGTAACCATATGTTTGACTAACACGGTTTAACATATGCAATACAAGCAGACTTGTTTTCACCTCCTGTTAATACACTGTACAACCAAAAACAGAAGGTGGTTGGAGGGAGCTTCCTGATGCCCTGGTGCTCTCAGAGCTAAAGGGGAACAGAAAACCGATCTGTTTGTGGTGTCCATGTTGTGTCCTGTATTGTGCCCCATCTTGTCTTTGTTTGTTGCCAGTGGTGTCGAGGGTGGTTTCTTTCACCCATTGGGTTGGCACGTCGTCATATACATGTAAATGAAATAAACAGAAATATATCTGAATACGATGTTAAACCCCAATCAAGCAAAGAAACAAAACAAACCTAAAAAAACATAAAATCTGGTTTTCACCTTTGCTGATTTTTCTTCATTTAAGTACATTTTTTACTCTACGCTGGAGAAACTCTATTATCAAAACGAGCAAAACACTTCACATTTTATGGTTATAGCTAATTGTGTGACTATATAGAGTTGAAGTACATCATTCACCATATAAGTGAAATGAAGTTAAGCTAACATCAGTCACTCGTCAAATCAAAGATAATTTTAATAAAGTGACCAGCCATCAGAATGTACAGCATTATGCATTTTCTCTTCAAAACACAGTAGTTTTTGTTGCATGTACGACAAGCAACGTATACTAAACTAATCTGTTTAGGAAATTTCTTTGTATTATGTCCCATTTTTGTAAGTTCCTGTCTTGTCTATGTTTGTTGCCAGTGCTATGAGGTTGATTGGGCTGGCACATCCTCATATAAGTGACATAACCTGAAGTACAGTGTTGTACCTCAATCAAAGAAAATGTATTTTACAACAATTAATGTTAGGCCTAAAAAAAAAAGGCTTTGTTTCCTCTAACGGCCTGAAAAAAAATGGGCTAGGCAGGCTTGATTTTTATTTTATTTTGTCAATTTGTTTTTTTTTTGTAGACATTGTACAAAACAGTAGATATTGAATAAAACTGATAAAGATGCTTGCATGACCGAAAAACATTACAAAAAACGATTTTGCTACCACATATGACAATTTGGAAAGGTTTTTTGGAAAAAAAAAGTTGTTTTTTTTTTTTTCAATTTTTTTTTTTGAAAAGCCAATAAAAACTTTAGGCTCAGCGTATTTCGTAGGGTCGGTCTGGTTAGAGGAAACAAGACATTTTTTTTGTTTAGGCCTTAGGCATTTTTGTGAACTACTTTCTCTCGGTTTGTACCATTTACAAGATAATGATTTACCCTTAAAATACCTGAGTAATAGTTGGTTTCTTACGAATAATTGTATAGAAATGGTAATTACATAGTTTATCACAGTATATAGCCTCCAGTTTTGTTGCAATGTGCAATAGCATGTTCATGAAAGCCACACATGCAAGGGCTTATATAATCGGCAGACACCTGTCCAAATAAACACCCTTAAGTGAACAATTGCCTCATTTGGACGCCCTGTTTTAAGAAACTTTAACATGCAGTAGATAGAAAACTGTCAAAATTGGACACCCATGCTGAGGGTTGGAAGGGAGCTTCCTGTTGCCCTGGTGCTTTCGAAGCTACGTGTAAGGGGCAACATGAAGCAGATTTGTTTTGGATGTTTTTGTTTTTGGTATTGTCTTGTATTTGTTTGTTGTCCATGATCATGCTGAGTGTGGTGTCCGCCACCCATACAGCTGGCACAACGTCATGTGAGTGAAATATCCTTAAGTACGGCAATAAACCTCAATCAATCAAACAAACTGAGACTTTACCTGGAACATGAGATGCTTAATCAGTTTTAATTAGTCGACATACATGTGCCATTTTTTTGTAAATATAAATAATATGTAAACTGTACATGTATATAAATTCTGTATAACTGTTGATCATATATGCTTGAGAACAATGTCTGAATACATGTAGACATTGAAACGTTGCACCTATAATAAGACAGAAGTTGTAATCCATGAAGCCTTGTGTTATGTTTAGTACATCAACTTTTAAATGCCTCTTAAACAAGTAATACTATGTATGTTTTAGAAGGGGCCTGTAGAGGGGCTGGAGAAGATGAGTTTGTGTGGGAGAAGTACCTGGATGAGACTGGCTCTAATGCTGTCCCTCCCTCAGCTTTCAGACATGTGAGTTTATATCCGTTTATACCTCAATAACATTCAGTTTGAGACATTCATCAGCATAGTATAAGCCAGAAATCAAGAAGAGGGTGTCTCAAATCACCATTTTTACAGAAACACAGTGTCTCATTTCACTGTTCCCCTATCTCTTCCATGTTAAATTTGACTGAAACAGGGTGTCTCAAATTGTTTCTTGGGTGTCTCAAAGACACCGAGACACCCCCTGGCTAACACTATGTTCATCAGATTTGACTCTCCAACATCCCCCACCCTCTCTCCCATCCCCCCTCACCACCTAACAAAATATAATAAAGCCAATAATTAGACATTTAAAATAACTAACTGTTGTTATTGATCTCGACAAAGCTCACTGACAGTATTTGCTTCGGACAGTAGCATTTTAATTTCCTATAGGTGATTCAGAAAAGAATAATCATATAGAGTTGTACGTATACACAAATAAAAGTGGTGTTTTTATGTATGCCTATTCAATATTTATTTATGCACTGACCATGCCTAATACAGCGGGGTGGTAAGAGGGAGCTTCCTGTTGCCCTGGTTCTCTCAGACCTAAAGCCCAACAGGAAGCTGATTATCCTGTTTTTGTCTCGTCTTGTCTTTGTTGGTTGCTAGTGGAGTCATGTGAGTGAAATAACCTGAACTGTGTTACCCCCCCCACTCAATCCATGCATACAATAAATCTAATAATTAGGTAACATTTTGACAGACAATTTACTCAATTAAAGGGAAGAACAACAAATGTTAGTGACAGGTACCTGTAGCTAGACTCCATAAAACGTATGAATTAGTGATGTCGTTATCACCTCATTTATGACTAAGAAATGCTACTCGCCGCCCATCCACCTCTCTGTCATAAATGTTTGTGAACATGCTAGCTTGAAAACAAATTAACCAATTACATGTAACTTCAAACTTGGTATGTTGCTTTCTCCTTTTAAGACAACGAATGGTATTGCATTTCACCAAATTCCATGAAACAAAATGGCCGTTATTACATAATTTGAGCATATTCATTCCTGTATGTGTTGTGAACACTGTAAGTAGAAAATAAATTCACGGATAAACTTTTAACTTTTAACTTTGAAAATAGCTGCATACCTTTTAGAAATGTTCAGTAAGACAAGATGGCCACCATTGCATTATTTTACAATTTAGTCATTTCTGTATATGTTGTGGACATTATAACTCTGCAACAAATTCACGGATAACTTGAAATATAGTCTCCTCTAATTAAGACAACAGATGAGATTGAATTTCATAAAATTCTGTAAAACAAAATGGCTGACAATGCATAATTGTACAATATTCAAGCCTCTGTGTTCTGAACATGATAATTTGAGTTCAAATTCTCAGATTAAATTGAAACTTGGAACTTCGCTTCCTTCTAGGATTCAGGAAAAGGGGATTTGACTGAGATTATGAGCATATTTTTTTTTAAAAAGCCTCTAGTGGTGGACCTGCTAACTATTTAGCTTGTTTTAAAATTAAATGTAACAGATTGTCCTCAATTATATCATCACTATTTCAGAAGTGAAATACTAACTGTAAGAATTGGTTTTAAATATTACATGTAAAATATTATTTTTCAGGTTGAATGCAGTTTACAGAGTGGATTCGTGAAAGGTATGAAGTTAGAAGTACCTAATAAAGACGGTTCTTCAACGTTTTGGGTAGCATCAGTGGTAATGACGTGCGGCCCATTGCTACGGTTACGGTTTGAAGGATACGAGGAGGATAGTTCGTCTGATTTCTGGTGTGATTTATCCACGTCTGAAGTCCATACGATTGGCTGGTGTGCTCAGAATAACAAAACCTTACACCCACCCGAAGGTACGTTTACCTCACAGCATTTTATTTTATATTTTTACATAATTTTTTTGTGTAAAAAGTTGTTTGTTTCTACCAAGCATAGCTGATTACTTAGCCTGAAAACTCGCATCTTCTCGAGGCAAGTCTGATGTCTCCACGAAGTTCTGTCATACGCCTTGCCACGCTTACCCCCTTTCGGCGGTCAGACTAAG
>JAVFBX010246278.1:0-10208 GCA_034783855.1 Mopalia kennerleyi | reverse complement strand
TTTGTGAATTATAATGTTGACAGTTGTCTTATAGAAGGACCCATAACCCGGACAGGAGCCAAAGATATAATTGGAAGTCAAATCTGAAGTCCACAAACTGTGACCTTGACTTTTGTTTTTGCTTACGACACACGTGTAAAAAAAGTGTGAAGTATGTTGTGGAGTGTCACATTATTAAAAAAGTTATGACCCTGACACAAGACTTGTGCAGTCCGGGAAAGAAAAATACGTTTCTGATGGTAAAGAACGAGTCACCGCATATCAAAATTGTCTATATCCTCGTTCTGTAGAGTCAGATTCGATCATATCTTAACCAGGCATGAGTTGGACTTGAGTGAAGGTGAAGTGGTTGAAACAATGGGCAACACAGGAGTTAAAAACTGGAGTCTTAACAGTGGGAAAGCTTGGCATTTGTTAACTTGAGGCAATTCAACATAAGAAACTATACCAGACAACTATTAACAGGCTATTTTCCTTAAAATTACAGGAGTTCTACACACAATACATGGTATGCATGGCTATGAAGGCATATTAGCAATTACATTCTCACCTGTCTTTCTTCGTTTCCTCTGAATCATAAGGTCTTCAGCTACAAGACAGACAAATAAGTAGAGTAGTCCAAATAAGCAAGAAGAAATGGCAAAGCATGTGATACAGAATTATGGAAGAGAAAATTAGTACTGCTTGTACAAAGGACAATGAAGATATCACTGTCAAATTAACATAAAAGAGCACAGACATTGAATTGTGTTTGAGAAACACATATGCCCCCGGAATTCAAACTTATCCTGTGACCTTGACCTTTGATCTACAGACATGAATTTTATACGTGACACATCATTATGGTATGATGAATATGACTGTCAAATTATTTTAAAGTCTGTCCATAAATAACAAAGTTACAAGCCAGAAACAACATGTATACTTCCTGACATACAGAAAGAAAAATGATCGAAGTTCTATGTTATCCTGTGACCTTCACCTTTGATCTACGGATATGAATTTGATACGAGACACATCTTTATCGTAAGAGTGCTATGGTACGATGAATATAATTGCCAAATTATTTTAAAGTCTGTCCAGTAATAACAAAGCTACAAGTCGTTTCCGACTTGTATACCTCCTAACATACAAGAACAAAAATGACCTAAGTTCAATGTTATACTGTGACCTTGACCTTTGATCTATGGACATGAATTTTGTACGTGACACATTGCTATGGTATGGTGAATATATTTGCTAAATTTTTTTAAAGTCGGTCAAGTTTCAACAAAGTTACAAGCCGGGCACGAAAAGCCATACCCTACTCGGACACACGGACACACACACGCACACACATATGGACAGGTGCACTGCTTAATGCCTTCCTGGCATTTACATGCCGGGGGCATAAAAAAGCAGAATGTCAGTGGTATTCTGGTTTTGTTACAGTTAAAAAGATCCACATTATTACAAACTGTTTGCATCAAAGGACTGATTGAGTGGTGTTTTAACTGCAGTAAGATTATTTCAGTCACAGGAATGCGGTATGTCTGCTGTCAATAACACAGTGCTTTATTACTAGGCAGCCTCCCTTGCACAGCATGTCACAACACAGAACATACAGTACACCAATAAATTAACCAAATGATGGTGTTGACACAGTGTCAACATGATGTCAACACAGTTCCATCACAGTGTTAAGCTGGTGCAAACAAATAACTACTTCAAGAGCTGAAACTATTTTTGAAATCTGGTGAATTTCCACAGGATTCATTTGAATAAAGTTTGATACAACTAGCTCTATATCTGAGAATGGAAAGCCGAGATTACTTTTGTTGATTTCAAACATGATGTTGATACTATGTCAACACCATATCCACATCGTGTTGGCACTGTTCAGTTTTCATTAGGATATTTTGTTGGTGTACTGTACCCTTTCACCCAGTCATTTTTACTGACACCATGACAACCATTCCCAACTCTACTCCAGGTTTCCTGCATGTCACTTTTTACCCTCAATATGACCCTTAGACATGTGAGAAAATTCAAACTCTGGTTACAAAAGGCTGAAGAACTCAAAATTTTCACTGTAAGTTAAAGTTATAGGTTCTTTTTTTTTAAATAACAGAGGGGTTGTAAAAACTGAAAATACTGAGTTTCAGTGATAAAATTTGGACTCCCAGGAAACCCTGCCAAGGCCCTCACCACAGGGTATGATAACAGAAGGTATCATTTGTAGGAGTACATGCTATGACCAACCACAAATCTAAAATCTCAAGACTGACAGAAAAAAAAAGACAGCATGACAAACAAGTGATGCATGTTGAATTGTATGTAACTTACTAATATCATCATCTTGCTCATGATCTTCCTCATCACCTCCATCACTGTCATCAGTCTCCTCTTCATCATCAATAATAAACGCTTAAACAAAAACATTCTGTCAGTAGGGTTACTTAACTGTTCAAAACACAAATTCCAACACAAGAAAGTTTGTGAAAAAGGATACTAAGAGAGGTGCATAAGAAAGTGCTTTCTAAACATGAGTAAGTTGACAAACTGATCATAATTGCAGTGAAGCCTGCAAAAGACGTTTCAGTTGAACTTCATTATTTGCATCAATTTGCTAGCTCGTATTGGTTTTGTCTGCTTGCATTACTAAACTTACAAAGCGCAGACTGAAACTTTTAGAAAAGAGAAAAAACAACAGTAATCCATTACTTTTAAACTTATTTACCCATGATGTTTGGAATCAAGAAATCACCACATATGACGTGCTTGTGGGAATGTCTCTTTAAACCAAATATTACGTTTGCTTGGTATTTAAATTGCTTTTTTTTAACATCAAATTTGGGTCTGCATGTAAATTACATTTCTGCCTGCATTGGAACAGTGATTCAAGTTCTCACCTGTTCTGCTTCCTCGCCTTTTTCTTCATCTGTAAGACAGAAAGTACTGGTATAACCAAAACATGTAATGGTAAAGTGAAAATGTTAAATTGAGAAGGGGCTTCAATCCACTTTCAGCACTAAATCAGTAAATCTTGACCAGATTTAAACAGTCAGGAAAACCAAGCAGGGCCTAGACAAAACCCACTTTACCTCGGCAACGGTCTGACGGAATAACTCCTGCAAGACTGGAAATGAACCCAGGAATTTAAATTGGAAATATCCAGGATAGCCGTTTCAAGTCATTAATCACAAGACCCATTTCCAAAACAATGCCAAACAAATTCCCAAAGAAATATGTATGCAGGAAATAATTATATGAATAGTAAATAGGGCAGGTAACATGATAGAGAGATATGAAAGCGATCATCAGTTTTCAATGATGCTGGAAAGAGTCAATATTCTAGGCGTGATAGACTGTACATATAAAAAGATACATATATTATAACTCATCTTTATTTTTTTCTCTCTTTGTTCATTTAACTATTTCAACATTTTTAGCTATACTTCAGATCAGTTCATTTATATTGTAACAGTCACTCCGACTCTTGATTGTAGATGTCACATAAGACAAAAGAAACATCATGAAACTGAAAATTGGACACCTTCCTAAAATGCCTTAGAAGTGAGAATTTGACTCCTAACCCATGGAGATGTTGTATCAATCTCACTGCCCAGATTCCTCCAGGGTCAGCAACCTCAGTACCATAACAATGCATGTATATGTAGGACACTCACCTTTTTGTACGACATCATTTTCAACAGTAATACCTAACAATGCAAACAAAAAATAAAACACAATCATTTAACATCTGCAGTGAGAATGGAAACTATCCAATAGATATTATGCTAACATTGCACAGAAAAAAAAATTCAGAAATTCCTTTAATAAACAGAATGAGGGATTGGACATGTTGGAGTTCATCAACTTCCTTAACATTGTTACAGAAAAAATGAGAACCTGCATGTATCAAAATAATATTGCTCTGTTAAAAAATGCAGTTTCACTGAGGTGCCTTGGCATGATGACACTCACAAAGTCACATTATGCTGATCAACGACTGAATAGCTGTGACACTAACAAACATTTGTTATGAAGCAGCAGTAACTTCCACAGCTGGTATCTGGGTGTCACTTGACCTAAGATTTAAACCAGATTTTCCAGCTCTGCAAACAGACCTGAAATTCGGCCTACACTGAACAGAAACGTGAAGAAATTACCAGACAATGCTTTATTCAGGTCATCGTCTCCCTCAGGTAGATCAATTCCCTCATCATCCGAGTTTTCTTCTTCTTGAACATCTAAAACAATCACAAAAACCTATACACGTGAGAAGTTGTGCAAGTTTCGCATGATTTCTCATATCAGAGAAGATTGCAGGACTCAAACAGGTTAATGACTCTGCTGTACAAGTCATACTTCAATCCATCAGTCTAACATGTTTAATATCAAACAAAAGCACAATGTATGTTTTACATATTTTCACACTGAAGCTGGTTTGCATCAGAACAGCAAGAATAAGAAATGCATTTGCTACTTGGAAACAGCTGTATAATGTTCAGGTCAATCATCTGAAGTACAAAACAACTTTGTTAACAATCCGAGATACTTGGTTAAGTCATTTTTCATCAAAGGCTTTCGAGATCTCAAAAGTGACGAAACATTCATATTGTAGTGACCGTTACTTTAAGACAATCCAATTCAGCCTCCATTCTGTGAGCAATTCTTTGAGTTATACAAGTCTGTAGCATGGGTATACAGGCTGGTATTTTGTCCCAGGTAAATACAACATACCAGGCTGTATACCCATGCCACACATTGTAAAAACTGATAGTATCAGGAAAAAAGACACAAAGGCCCATTTAGTGTGTCATTACCACCTTTCAGTGTAGACACAATACTGAAAGATGTTCTGTGCCATAAACCTCACCATTAATTTTCAAATCAACTTCATCCAAACTTTAGCCTTTGTATTGTGAAATTTGTCCATGGTCCACAGCCAGCAGCAACTTGGCAACTTTTGACATCTCTACTTGGCTTTCATGTAAGCGATAGAAGTCTTTGTGCACTTGGATTTCATGCCCGAGGTGATTTGATAACCACTGCAATTCTCCATCCTTTAGAGCTAGAACCTGTCATATACACAAGCATTTTGAGTTACATTCAAGGCTGAACTCTGCCCTCATTAAGCCAGGAAAAGATTTTCTGGTTCTTAGGCACAGCCCGCATGGTCACGATGGTCGTGGATCCCCCGCGTATGTGCTCTTTATTGCCAAAATGAATAAGAAAAAAAACCCATCACGCATATGTTGTTGTGCCATTTGGACTGTGTTCCAACATGTCCAAGAATAGGGATAAGACCGTACAGCCGAGAATTTTGATACCTTGTTCTCATATGCTCACAGAGAGAGACCAGTCACACACTCATACGCATGCTCCAAGGTTTTGTATACATAAAAAAGCAACACCACGTTTCAAATCCACGCGATGAGTACTTCCTGCTCAAAGGTGGACCCCATCTGCAGGCAGAGGAAGTTAATCAGCTCAGATTATCTCCCCTATGTGATTTTCAGCAAAAGAAGGTAATTTTGAAAGGCTGAAAATGGCGGTCACGAACACAGTTTCCGCTTTGGGACAAATTGATAGGCATTAGAAATTGTCACTGCATTTTACAATGGCAGTACATTGGCGAAAGCGGAACAGGTCCTCAACGGTGGCAAAACATCTGTCCATTAAAAAAAATAACTAGCCTCTCGCATGGGTTTTTGGGGCGATAAAAGGAAACAAAAACTAAGCCGCCCTCCCGCATTTTTTTTTTGGTAAAAAGTGTCTGAGAACCAGAAAATCGAAATGACCCGGCCTTATGTACTCAACTTTTCAATTAAAAGCAGAAGTGAATCTAATACCTAAAAACTACTGATTGTTCACTACCGATATCAGTGAAGAAATGGTTGGTTGGTTGGGAAGCAGAACAAGACCAAGTCCGCTTGAACCCACGACCATCCTCAGGATGCTGGCAGACATTGCTACTTACCAATCAATAAGAAAAAACACCAAGGACTTTTGAAGTTTTGAGCCTGACACATGTTTCATTGTTTTACCAATCTATATTGAAGTCTAAGTCTTTCCTTCACATTCAGATACTTGTATATGGAGGAGTGCTCAGGACCCCACCACAGAGGAAAATGCCCTATCTCCCAGCCACAATTTACTAGTCCACAAACAGGACACACAATGCTCTTAAATGATCTAACTTAGGGATTAAGATGAAAATATCAGTCACCACTTCTTGTTTACCTTAAATTCAATACTGACAAACAGTTGCAACATATTTTCTCAGTCGTGTGGAGGTAAGAAGATGTGCTTTCTCACACCCTGCTTGTGCTACCTTGTGAAGAATTTGCCATCCATCCAGGTGGCCATTTTCAGACATAGTAGCGAAGAAGGTGTTCCACCAAATGATGACCTGTGTTGTACAAGCCATTTCATGGCAGGTTGGCAGTCATCTGGTATCAGTATGGGAACACGTCGGTTGCACTTCCCCATTACCTGCACCATGTCCATTCTGTAAAAGAGATAGGGCATTACATTTAAAACCAAGAATGTTATTTGAACAGAACAAACAAGAAAGCAATCATGGAAACACCATACCATGTTATCAAAGAGCCAGCAGGACAAGAATTTATCGTCCTCTGCTGTCCAACATACATGGCACTGAAAAGCCATGCTGTGCAGTTATTCAGATTGATGAATGAAGCCAAACTCACACACAGAAAAAACAGTCATTCCGACAGAAAATTACTTTCACAATTTACAGCCAAGATAGGGCCCACACTCAAGTTTGGGGAAAAGCAGCTAGACAGGGCACCACTTCACACCATGGTGCATGTCTTTTGTTAGTTTGAGAATCCTCAGAGCAGTATCCAGAGCCATTTTAGTTACGGAAAAAGTATGGGCGCCCAAACTATTTCAAGCCCAAATTATATCAATATATTACTATTTTCGTAATATCCCTGATACAACCGGATTCAGAACCCTGATTATGGGACAGGAATTTGGGATAGGAACCTGGGAAATTTGTCTAGAAATTGCCCTGATCCTAGACCATATAACAACCAAGATATGGTCCAGACAAATTATATTTGGTAGACAGCTCATAGAAAAATCAACATTATGTTATGTTGCATAGCCAAGGGCAGACATTCCTAGTAAAACGTTTAAGAAACGTAGGACATAGAATAACTGAGATATGGTGCAGACAAATTTATTAGGGGGCGAACAGAAGGTCAGGCGTATGGCAAAATGCGATGGTTACCTGTATATGTCCCCCTTATAGAGGTTGAACTGCTGGGCAATATACACCCTGAGATATTTTAAAACTATTAGTCTAGTCATCACCATCCAATACCATTCGCCAAGTCTCTTCAGTAAGGGAAGAAGTAGATAGTAACTCTGAAATACATCTGCGCTGATACTCTCCCAGTCGAACAACATCTGAGGTGAGTGGAAGAACTGTAGGTGTGTTAAATTTGTTGCTTCTCAGAGTGAACAAAGCAGGGCTGGATATTCGCTCTGTCCATTCAGAATTGAAAAGGGCCAGAAAGTCTTCAGTATTTATTTTGTCAACTGACGACTGATTTCTGATAGCCTGCCCTATCTTGACTTTAGCACATTTTTGTATGCTATGCCCTAAACGTAAAGCCAATGAAGGAATTTTGAGATGCGACCTGCCATCAACAGTCTGATATCCACATAATGTATCCACAGCTTTCAGGAAGTCATCGAATTTTTGTGGATGTATGACACCACCCAAAGGCATATCCATCGCATTACATAGCCTCGCTAATTGACGCATGCGTTGTCTTATATCATTAATACGGCTATCGCCTAACTTCCTTAACAAGGTTGCACCAAACAACCTTATTAAATTATCCTCCTTCACACGTGACTGCACATCATCCAGATGCATTCCTGTTAGGAGTTTCTTAGCTACAGCTTTCTCATCATCTCCAACACCATCTAGGAGAGCGCTCTCTAAGAGCAATCTAGCATGAGCAATGACTTTTGTAACCTTCTCTTTCTTGTTTTTTTCAGTTGAGCAAACTTTATGGTGTCTCCATAAGTCCTTCTTACGATAGAAACCGTAACAGGATGGGCATGGCAAAAATTGTTTGTTTTCACCTGGTCTCGGTCTTCTGACTACTATCAGTTGTCCAACATTTTGTGTAAGGACCTTAATATTGTGCTTAAATGCACCCAGATTGCACAATTTGGCAAAGGCCCGTCTTCTCTCTTTTTTCTTCTTTTTGTCCATAGCCAAAATATGTGCGACTTCAGGAATATCCCCGTGAACATCTCTGAAATGGTCAGACAACTTGTGCTTTAGGTAGGCTTGGCAAAAGTAACAGCACTGTACTTTGTCATATTTTCTATCATCTGATGAAGAGATACGCTGAACTTGAGCTGAAATTAAGAAGCATTAGAAATAGAGAACTCCATAAGAGTTTTTGTTTCATCTGAAAACATTACTACAAACTTTAAATAAAGTTAATCTACTTTGACTGTCGGTTTTTTTTAAATTCAAGAAAAAAAAAGAATTAAAGTCTGATCTTAAAAAATACTTGCTTAGTATCTTCAAAACGAAAATCAAAATAACAATTTTTTAGATAATGGCTTCAAATTTGTCTGTGCCAACATGTAAAGACTTACTGCACTTATTTTACGAGAAATAAACAAATAAAGACCATGTTTATTAAATAAATTATTTTAAAAATACGTCTTTAAATGACAGTTTCAACTCTGAAATTTGGGTGACGTCGGCATCATGAATTTCGTTCACACCTAACGGATATCTGTAGGAGTCCTATTGGGGGCATGAGTAGTCTGAATAAATGTGTTTTCTTAACACCCACACACATTTGTTCTCCATTTTCTGCTGTTCACTTCAAATACACGTCCCTAGCGGTCATGCAATTGATTTACGGCCTTTCACTAATTGGTTTGTAGTAATAGTTAGCAGGCAGTCAGTTGAGGTGAGATAATCACGTTATTCCCTTCTGCCCTTCGATGCACATAATTTTTTAGGCACGCATATTACAATTTAAAGCTAAATAATAATTTTAAAATAATTAATTTGTTTGTCAAAGTTTTTGTATTATCAAGATTATGAGAAATAGATTTCAGAAAGGTAAGAAAAAAAGGCAAAATTAATCCCCTTACTAGCGGTAGATTCCTTAAATATAGATAAAATAATTTCGTTTGTTGTTTATCTCCCATTAGTAGCATTCGGATTGACTCTCTGCGATATCATAATTTAGTCCGTCAACTGTTTATTGATTCTATTTCCAGTAAACTTTTTCGGGAAAACAGTAGCCTACTACAACAACAGCAACGAAAATGCCTACATAATGCAAGCGATTTATTTATAAGGCCCAACCATTTTCAACCGTAAATAAACTCCGATACCGATTAGACTTAATTATCGGTGAGGTACATGGAATTAATCAGAGATTGGGGGATGGAGTGTGGCGGACAAACGACGAAGGACGAAAATCAGCATAGGTCCTGGAAGCTCTGAAAGTAAGGCATCGCAGAGAAGCAAATTAGTCTATTTTGAGCACCGAACGTTAGAGTCAGTCAATACTGTGCTGATGAGCATTCAATTCGACGTCATCTGATTTTAAATTAATTATTGCAACAAATATATCGTACCTGAAATACTACGGTCCTGGTGCCGAGCAGGCCCTGTAATAATAATAAGAATGATCGTATAAACCTAAACTTTTCCGTTACTCTCCAAACCATAGGCTATACAAAAATCCTTTCTTGAAAGCCTATGGCGAAAGAAGGAGAGTTTCTCAAGAATTACCAGAATCTGATTATATTGTTTGTTTGTTTGATTGGTGTTTAACGTCGTACTCAAGGGTATTTCACTTATATACTTTCAAACAACCACTTAAAATCCTCTGTTATCCGTTTCTAGCCTAAATTTTCATATATATATATTTTGAATGGTTGTTTCTCAGATCTGGCGACCCTGTTCTGGCCATCCTCTGTACTAGTACAACCTTTTATCAGCGGATATATATGTATATATATATATAAAAATAGATGCTGATCAGTCAGCGTACATTTATGTTATCTAATTGAAGTTTAGCCCCCTTACATTATATCCTAGCCCAGCATGTCTATAAGCCCCAGCTCTGATAGTGAAAGAGGCAGAGAAGTGAACTATTCGTCATCTTCGTGAAGATTGTTTCAATGTAAACGATTTTGTT
>JAVFBX010246267.1:0-10209 GCA_034783855.1 Mopalia kennerleyi | reverse complement strand
TAAAATGAGACACCCTGTTTCTGTAAAAATGGTGATTTGAGACACCCTGTTCTTGATTTCTGGCTAATACTATGCGGGCCGCAGCATTTTATGGCCCTTCAAACTAAGTTACTTAGGGCAGTAAAATGGCCCAGATAAAATATGAACAGGCATCAGGCCCTTAGAAATCTAAGTCTAGATGGACTCAAAGGTTTGGTTGAGTTTCTATCATTCAGCTGTTAAGAGTCCATCACCTACAGTAATTTACTCAAACCTATTGTTTTGGGTACGAATTTTAAAACAATATGGTGAAACTTCATCACCATCAGCAGTAATGTAATATTCACAGCTGTTTTAGTTGCTTTGCATTTGAACAAAAACCCATGCAACCTGAAGCTGTGATCAGTGCTAGGATTGGAAAACTGCCTATCAGAATCACTATTCTGAGAAATGTTGCCTGTCCAAATTTTCAATTTTCCTATCTTTCACATGTTAAAATTCTAAATTTCTACCGGTCATTTTAACAATTTAATAAAATCTGCCTGTCACAGACTCAGTGTCTCAAATGACAGGTGGACAAGTCTCTAGCTAAGAGTGAAACCCTGATGTTATCGCTATATGTTTCCACAAACAATAACTATTCAAATCGTCTTGACATGAATGGTGTACAAGTTGAGATAGACAGAAAGTGATAGGTTTGTTTATTGAATTTCAGTTTCTTTAATGTTTAAATGCATATTCTGTAGGATTCCTGGGAAGATGAAGATAAAGAAGAGGCGTCAGAAGGCAGCGGTGACCGTGAGTACAATGTTTTTATTTGATTCCATCCCTGAATAAAATGTGCAATTTCTCCAAGCTCTACTTATTGGTGATAAATGATCTTGTGAATCCCGTTTCCAGTGTAAACTAGTTTACCAAGCTGTAGTAAATGAGGACCGGCGACACCACTTAATAAAGATTTTATTTTTGCCCTTTTAACATCTGGGTTATATCCTATCACATTCTGTAACTATAATGTTTATTTATCAAGAAAAGCCAAGTCATCTTTGCAAAGCACACATGAAAGTTAGCATGTTGTTCATGTATCTTTACTGCAGAATTCATCCAATTTAAAAGATTGTCTTTCAGTGGTTTTTAAAGAAAAAAATAAAAAATGGAACTCAATTTCGCAGTACTAATGTTAACAAATTATCTTTTTGCTAAGGTATCTTTGGAATTTTTTTAGCCATCTAAGAGGCTATAATGGGATGTAACTCAGATTTGCACTGGTTCGATACCCATGAAAATCATGCTGGACCGGTTTTTAACACCTGTGGCTGTTCCATCAGAACAGTGACTTTCCAGACATTACACACTTTTTATAAAGAACCAGTAAAATGTATTATGGACTCAAATAAACTGTTGCAAACTACTGTGGATGAATGAAAAATGTTGTGAAATCCTATCCCTGGGACACAAAAATTGTAATCATAGTTCAAAAAACGTGGCAATGACTGCTGTGTCACATCAGAGAAGTTACCTGTATAACAGCGTTTAATCTAGACCAAACAAATCCACTAAGCACTGGTGTGAGATTGACTTGCCAAGCCAGCAAATACACTTAAGATCTGTCTATACCACTATTCAATGAATCAACACTATCTTCACTTGAAGTGTCTTTAAAATGTTCTCTGGCTATAGTGTATGTTGTTAGACACTGCTTGTTCCAAACAGTCACCTATATTATTCAGAGACTATTGAACTTATCTGAACTCTTCTTAATTGCACGTTGTGTGTTTATATACAGTATGTCCTTTTAATCTTTCAAGAATCCGCTGATGTGAAAGCATTTCAGAAGAAAAAGAAAAAACCTTTAGCTGAGCGAATAGCTGAAAAAGAACTTGAAGAAAAACTTGCAAAGGTAAATTTTTTTAAAAATTTCTGGGGTTTTTTCTCCATACAAAGCTTGATGGCTTGTGGAGGTCATCAGTCAAGAAATGACTTACTTATTTAGTTTGTGTGCTTCATGCATCCTCTCCTGTTCAGAGGTCGTAATTTAGAATTTTGGCCACTGTTTCACAAGATTTCTTAAAAATATCAACTGATTTCACTACAAAAAGCATTGATGCAAAAGTCGACTATTTAATGAAGTATGCATCTGAATTTGATGGAGAGAACGAAGGTTTTACAGGGCTCCAGATAAGAGGTGTATTTCACTCCTTATTTGCCTTTGTTCTCTCTGAGCTAAGGGGTAACGCAGCCAATCGGTTAGTGGTGACACATCATGTCTTCACATTGTTTCCTGTGATAATGCTCTTTTTGTTCTGTTAGTCTTTGTTTATTGCCACTGGTGGTTTCCTTCATCCATTAGGCTGGTACGCAGTATGGCGTTAAACCCCAATCAAAGAAGCAAACAAACAGGACTGCCATAAGCACGGCTCCAACAAGTGGTTTTTTCCAGACAATGATTGAACTTGGACATGGCTATAAATTATAATAGCCTATATGCTAAATGGTTGTACCAGCTATCAGGCAGAAGCTTATATAGGTTTAGTTTCGTAGACAATAGATATATTGTTTTATAGCACCAGCTTTGAAAGTCCTCTTTCTTTTCAAATTTCAACGATAAAGAAAAAAAGAAAAGAAAAACATTTATTTTATTTTTTTATTTTTTTCGCTCTTGAAATTTCCCGAGAGAGTCAATGACATTCCCTACAAGCCATTTCTGCATTACCCTGATTCAAGCAGCTTGATGACTTATATGCTGGTGTGTTTGACTGTTTTATATCAGGTTGTTCCTCTCTGTTTGACATGTATTCAATTACCTGCTATAGATCAATACAGTTTAATATTTTCTCTCTGTTTGCCAGGAAGAGGAGGAAGCAAAAAAATCTAAAAAACCGTTAACTTCAACAGAAAAGTTAGCTGAAAAATTACGGATACAGAAAATCCAGAAAGCTGAGGATTTAAGGGTAGCCCAAGAAACTTTCGGTAAGCTATCAAGGTTTATCAAGATAAAAATCACTTGTGACTAACTGTACAACACCTAGTAAATGAATGATTATGTGAAAATTACTTTATAAATAAATGCTTAGTACTTTACCATACTGAGTAAAGCTGCTTACTCTCACCATGGAGGACATCTTGAATAAAATTAAGTGAATCTGTACCTGTGTGATCAAAAGAGAGTGGATTTTTTAATTGTAGAACTTATTATTATTCACGGACGATCAATGGATTACTGTCAATGTAGGAGTTTTGCTTTTGGAATAAAAAGAGAAATCACAATGTGAAGTCAGGCAAGCCGATTGTTCTAACATTAACCCAGGGCTAAATTACTGCTGTCACAAAGACATGACATAAAGTGGCATCACCCTGTCATGACTTGAAACTCCATATTTAACTAGAGAGATAACACTTACTCCTCGGACAATAACCCGTTAGCCATTTCTAATATCTTTTAGGTATAACTTCATCAGGGTTAGATAGCTACCTGCCTGAAACACAAGAAGAATTTAACAAATTTGCTGAAGCACTCTCGGAGAAAATTGCCAGTTTTCAGGTAATATTTTCAGTCTAGTTTTGTACATTACTCACATCAGTGCTCAAGCTATTGGTTCTTGCTGCAATAAAAACACGACCTTTATCATACTGTGTCTGATTATAAATGTTGTTGTTAATTATAAATGTGGAATTGGCAGAGAGACCAGTAAATCTAGAAATGGAGTTTTCTTTCTGCTAAACTCATTCTCTTATGAATTATTGGCTGTCATGATCCATGGAATGCATAAAAATGACGGAAACCAAACCATATTGAATTTTAATCCAACTTACAATTCTATGAATACAACCTGAGAGAAATTGTAGAAAGTTGTAAACTAACCTATAATTGACCACAAAACAAGCTTTCACACCAAGGGTCTAACCTGAAGAAGTATCCTTGGCTGAGAAAGCTTGTTTCCTGGTAAAATAAAGGTTAGTGCTTCAATTTTATATTTTCTTTTAGTTTTTAATGTCTTACACTGCTTTTGTTTATCACTTCAACACACAAGTTTTGAATCTCTAAATGAAATTGCTGATATTTTTTTTAACTTCAGTTTTTTCTATAGGTTTACTTGGTTGCCATGAAAACCAGGAAAATGGCCGAATATTATATCCTGGTTATCTTGCCTATTTGTGTTAAATTCCAAGGAATACTGCTTTTACTTGACATTAAATACATACGGTTAAATTTTAATAAAGTTATTGTGAATTGATTTGTATGATATTTATGTTGCGTTTCCAAAATAATTTTAACCAGATTGGTTCGTCTTGCATTTCAGGCGTCTCCATGTTTTTCTGGATTTTTAGAAAAGTTATTTACAGATTTGGCAGTTACAGGTAAGCATATTTGTACAAGTCAATTTTTAACCAATCCAAGAGTTTTAGTCCTGGTCTTAGTTTAATATAAAGTAAATGAACATCATTGCACTTTGAGTCCAGAGTCCCCTGACCAGAGATCATGGTTCAGTGGTTAGTGTGGCTGTCTACTGGTCCTACTCTGATGTACTGCTCACCGGCTCACATGATGATTGGGTTTTACCAGGTTTCTTCTTAGTTTTCCACCATATTTCGGTAAGGAACAGTGTGAAATGGACGGTAGCTGGTCATATAAGTGAAATAAGTACAAGAGTACAACACAGGGTGTCCATTTGGAGGGGTCGGCGGGTGTCTGCCTAAGCCCTTGGTACAACATTAAACCCGAAACAATCCAAAATCTCCATGGATAGCATGCTTATAGTCTCCAATGTACCAGTTACAGGTTAAAGCGTAACGTAAATACACTTTAGTACAATGTTTAACACCAATCATGATAGACAAATAAAAAACAAACTGATTCACCATGAAATAACCATGTTTCGTTTGCTCAAGGTTATTACGATAAATAGGGCCCCATTGGCAGTGACAAGATACAATACATTCTAAAGATTTATGAATTTAAGTCTTCAATAATTATTAGCCCTTGAGCGTGGCTTAGTGTGTCTGCCTACTACGCATACTTCATTATAGTGTTCACAGTTTCTATTCTCTTAGTCAACCATCAGATATGTTAGTGAAAATGTGAAAGTATAGGCAGACTGCCCTACGGTGCCATAAAGTGGCAACATCAATTTGCGAAGGGACATCACTCGGTGTGTCGTAAAGTCATAACTCAAGGGTTGTTTCTCGGTTTCCTGGCCCATGGCCGTGGCGTAGTGGTTAGCGAGGGCTTTCCAACACCTACTTCGATTTACTGTTCATAGGATCGAGTCCGTCTGTCGACCCTCAGGTATATGAGTGAGTCAAAAGATGTGGCTCCGACAATCACGGGGGTGGTTTTTACGAGGATTCCTCCCGGTTTTCCACCAAACTAGGGCAAGGAACAGTGTGAAGTTGACAATCAGTCGTCATATAAGTGAAACACCCTTGAGTACGACGTAAAACCCCAATCAAACAAACAAGCAAATCTCGGTTTCCTACCATATCTAGGGAAGGAACAGTGTTAAATTAACAATCCATGGTCATATAAGGGAAATACCCTTGGGTATGACATTAAACCCAAATCAAACAAACGAACGAACACATAATAATTATTCATATTTTGTTTCTGTTTCAGTGGAGCCAGAGGAAGTGAAAAAACTGGGTTTACTGTTAAATAATATTTATCATGAAAAAAATAGATTATCTAAAGTAAGTTACCATTAGATGTTTATGCCCGAATATTAATTGGCACAGAGAATTCAACTGTTTAAAAGCAATAAATCATCTGATGTTCCAGATTATTTACCAGGCTAGTTAGTAAATCTACAGATCTCTGTGCTGAGTTTTAGATAACCTTACATGCATGAATTTAAACAATATATATATATGTACTTTTATGCAGGGGTTTAGCCAGAAATCAAAAGTATGGTGTCCAAAATGCTCATTTTGCTTCACTCTTTGACTAATTGGGTGTCCAATTCCCTATCTCATTTATGTTAAAGTATCCTCAAACAGGGTGTCCAAATTAGACAATTGCTCGATTCAGGGTGTCCAAAGGACGAGTGGACACCCCTCTGCCTAAGCTGTTGCTTTTATGTATCTGAATTTCGAATGTGAATTGAAAGATATGTCCGTTAAAAAAAGTATCAGTTTATGCAGAATGATGAACGCCTCCATGCTCTTGGTCTCGTGTCACTGGACATCATTAATACAGTGACAATGGTTTGTCAGCGAGCCAAAACCATCCTTACATAGAAATTTCCTAGCAAAGCTGTCCTTATTTAGCCCTGGAGGAACATTAACCTTCCAACATAATGAAAACACTTCACATCTTGATTGTGCTAGTGTCAATTATTGTTTGACTACACCGCCGTCATTTAAGTGAAATACCCTTAAGAATGGCGTAAAACACCATCAATCAATCGAAATTCATGTTGACTTGATCTGTGTCTTCCTTTACTTTGAACGCCTTCCACTTCTGCTTATACCTTAATTTATTTGGACCATGGTTATGTGATCTGTGCTCAGAAAAATATATTTTGGATTTTTATTTTACAGCAGGAACAAGATGCTAAAAAGAAAAAGAAGAAATCAAAAGCCACAATCCGGGTTGGGAAATCTGATGATTTGGATGATTTAGTTGCAGCTGCTGCCACACCGGGAAATTACGCATATGATGACGATTATATATAATTTTATACCTATATCTATTTCTCTCTGAATTTAATATGCATGCAGTTTTGGCCTTTCTGTGGCAGTATGGCGAAATGCTCAAACGGATTACACAAACTCTTAAAACCAAACCTGGAGACGATTGGAATATATTGAAGAGATCTGCTACATTACTTCTCTTATCAAATTGACTATCCATTGGTGCTTTCAAGTTATTTTCGTTTGGATCAGTTTTCTGTGCTGGTGATCAATGTTTCCTAGACATTTGTATGTAATAATTATATTATAAAAATTCATGTACAGGGATCTGGGGGAATTACAAAAACAAATAAATAAATCAGTGGCTATTACATGAACTCTCTCAAATAATATGTGTTATTTTTTGTTGAAAAGTTGTTGTAAGCTATTGCTATGTTTTACAAAAGTTTTAAACAATCAGTTAAACTATATTATGTACATTAAGTGTCTTTGATGAACAAACAATGACATTAAAGTGAAATAATGTTTTATGTGCCTTTTAGAAAGTGAATATTAACAGTGTTTTCATTATTTTTGGGATAAAACTTGTTTAGTTTGAACAGATTCTAGTTAAGAAAAATTAGTTAGAGTTGAAACCTGTCTGGGAAACAACCCCATGAGCCTGGAAGTCCGGCACTGAATCACAAGCTGTAATTGCTGGCCGCCTAGACAAGTCCACCACCCACCCGGCCTTCTACACAATATTTAAGTGAATGGATTGGTGATGACAAAAAATCTGTTTGCCTCTGCATTTAAAAGTATTAATAACTCCTTTTTACGGACATTAAGTAATACACTGCATCCTTTGCTAAGGTCTTAAATAAACACTTTTATCTTAATGCTGAAAAATTCATGTGAAGTTAACTAAGAAAATATATTGACACAATATTCCAATGTTGAAGTAATTTGATCAACTTTCTGACAATAAGTTGAGACCTTTCTACAAGTCTCCCTCTGAGCATTGGTGTTGAGTTGTATGGAGTCACTGGGTGAAATTGGCTACATGTATACACTAGACTTTGTACACCATTTAAAGAATGTAGGTACAAAAGTTTATATTCATTTGGATAGCATGGAGATTAATCAAATGAAATGTAACGGACACAATTCTGAGATGAAGATGTTTATCTTTATTTTAAGTTTTATGACAAAATTTAAAAAAAAAAAGGAAGGTAGACTAAAATGTAAAGTCTTGAGTTTTGTCAGAAATCAGTTGTTATGGATAATGACTGGTTATCCCCCCTGGTACTCGTCCTAAGGGAACTGTCGCCTGAACCCTGAAAACACAACATAGATTTGTTTACTTTAACCATACATTTGGGAGGATGGGGAGCTACCTGTTGCCCTGCCCTAATCTATGGGGCAGCATGAAGCTGATCTGTGTGAATCAACAGTGTGATGTCTTTGCACTGCGTCTTAATATTTGTTTACTGGCAATGGTGTTCGGCGGCTTCCTTTACCCATTGTGCTTGCACACTATTATATGAGAGATATAACCATAAGTACGGTGTTAACCACCAATCAAACAAAACAACTACTAGTACTTGAAAAACATATGTGGAGAAAAAAAATTCATTATGAAATAAGTTAATTTATAAATAAAAAAATTAGTGTTAGCTGTCGTACCAGTGAACTTCCATTTGAGACCCATCGGGTGGTAGAGGTGTGAGACTGTACGGCGCAGCCTTTGGTCTGTGAAATGGAGAGAGTAATCATCAATACATAAAACTGTTTCGTTTTGTTTTACCTGTTGAAGATTCATGAAATTCATGTTATCATGGTTAACAAATTTTCTTACCCTCTTTTAATATAATCTACATTGAAAACGTTGATGCCATCAGTTGCCAGCGTATTTAACTATACTGCACGAAGTTTCGGGGAGACTTGTATATTGGGCTGAGTCTTTGAAATTATTTCACGTTTGATATTTATTGACCCAGGGTGTGTCATTTTAAGTTTGTCCCTCTTTTAAGAAAGCAAACAAAAAAGTGAGAAGAGAGAAAATCGTTATTCCTATAACTGACATGACAGATGATACAGTGTTGTCGGTGTGTAAGTCTTAGATGCGAATTCGTTTCTAATAAACTATACAGTATATAGGTAAGCATACCGTAGACAGGCGTGGCTGTGATTAAATCTCTCCGGGTGCATCACAACTTCCAGCAAGGCGTTTTCAGACTCTGGTTTTGCTTTCTTTGACTGATAAGACAGCTGTAAAATTAACAGGAGAAATGCACACCGTCTCTGAATAGAGTTCTTGTCCCGTAAATCTTATCTTGTTGAATAAGTAGAAACTCAGATACGGTCTAATTCATGGCTGCAACCATTAGTTCTGTCTTTCGATGACCATCCAATAATAAATGGTTGGCATTATTAAATACATTAGACTTTGGAACTATGCGTAATTTTTACCAGACATCATTGTGAGGGGAAAACCCGTGAGTTGTTCTACATAAATCACTATGGTAGTTATTACGTTAAAAGATTATCTCACCCAAACACAGATCGTGATGACAGCGGCCAGAGATATCACACCAGTCACGATACCAAACTCAAGGACCATAAAGCGGGGAGAATTGGTGAAACCCACAACAAGGATATCCGTATGGTTTGAACCTCCCTGTCAAAGACGAATTAAAATACAACTTTAACGTTGATTTGACTAAACTTTCAATAGAGGAACACTTTAATTTATATTTGCCGTCGGAATGTTTAAACTGTACCAAGTTAATTATATCAATCGGCCATTGGACAAAATGTATCGCATTGTTATAATTTCCAGGAGAGATATGATGATGGTGCTAAATTAACAATTTTCATCGTCGAAGAATTAAACTGATCAGACATCACTGTTTCTTTGACGGTTACAGGCTGGAGTTGAAAGACCGACTAATCCAGTTAAAGATCGGATCGCGTAGAAAATACCTTATAGCAGCCACTCTATAGAATTGATATTAAAGGTGATTTCAGATTCAATATTTTTAAACAAGTTTATTTTGACTATATTAAAAATCGTTGTTAATTGAACGATGAGACTTACCTTCCCTTGTGAAACTGAAATGCAAAAAGTACATCAAATTAATAGTAAGAGGTGAAACTCCACCACCGTGTTGTGTGTCCTCCCCCCTTATAATACACATTTAGTAAAGTACAGTAACAATTCAGGCCCTATACTGATCAATGAATAAAGAAACGTTAAGTCAAAATAAATTCATCAACTCAAATTAAATTTCACTACGTTAAACACCCTAATGGTTGTGAAATTAAAAATTGAATTTAGTCTAGAAAGTGTAAATGTTCAACTGTTTACTACAGATTCAAGAGAAAATGAATCTTGTTAAAAGGTGGACCGTGTCCAGTTTTCGGAACGTGTGTCCACAATTAGTGGATTTTTCAACTCTGTTGCTACGGAAAAAGCCCTTTACAAAAAGTTCCAAAGTTATTATTGGCCTTTCACCAATGTCACATATTCGTATACTGCATGGGCAGTCTAATTAAAATCAGATCTCAAAAACGCTCCCCGTGTTTTGTTTGTCGCTTATATTGAGGTCTAACGCAATC
>JAVFBX010246256.1:0-10210 GCA_034783855.1 Mopalia kennerleyi | reverse complement strand
GAAACGATTTCGTGGTAAACGACCGTGGCAATATGGGTTCAACTGGATATGCATGCATTAGTGTGTCTCTATTTATCAACCATATCCAACAAGGCAGTTTAAGGTGAAACCGTCCTGTTAGATACGACACAATCTTTAGCGGCAGTTTCGGGTAATAAGTATTGGTGTTAGGTTAAGTTTAAGTTTTAAGTGAAATATTAGCCCTAATCAATAACTTGTTATTCAAATTTTGTCTTACATGGTGGATGTGCCCGTTTGTTAAAGACGTAGAGGTTAAATCTATAGCGAGGGGTGGCTGGTCGGTCCCTTTGTGGGTAAAAATATTACTTGAGCCTACAATTAATAAAGACCATACTTTTGTACAACAGTATAGTCTCAGATACTTAAATAGCGCATATACAGAATGCAATAAAACCCATCAGCGACAAATGTGTTAAACAAAAACAAAAAAAAAGAATTAGACAAAAACGGGTTTGAAATTTGTTCATGCGGAAAACTAGCGACACTTCGTGTTGTGTCTTTCAACACCTGCGTGGTGAATTTGCTCTCTGGAGGTGTTGAAATTAAATCTCTCAGCTCTGACTTATTATTATTTTTTTATTTATTGGTTATATTATAATAATGATGATAATCCTTCCAATTGATCAATTCGCGTGGTTCACTCCAGGCGGGTTTTGTCACGGTCAGTGACTTTGATGGATAGTTACAGGGCCTCAGACCTACAGTTTCAAGCAAATCGTGATTACTTTACACCGAGTTACATGGTCAACCAGGGCATTGTATATGTCTATTTAGAACGTGATTGACCTTCATAACCTCTTTGTACCTTATTTATATAGCTGGTCCTCCAGCTAAGGATAGTTTGTTTTTCAGAGTAGCAATGTCTGTATGTACCGCTGGAGGATCATTAATTTCTCAACAAATCAATGGTCAACCAGGGCAATGTATATGTCTATTTATAGAACCTGAATACTCTTCATGACCACTTTGTACGTCATTTGTAAATCAACTGGTCCTCCAGCTAAGGGCAGTTTGTTTTTCAGAGTAGCAACTTCTCTAAGTCTATGTAGCGCTGGAGGATCATTAATTTTTCAACAAATCAATGGTCAACCAGGGCATTGTATATGTCATTTGTAAATCAACTGGTCCTCCAGCTAAGGGCAGTTTGTTTTGAGAGTAGCAATGTCTCTATGTACCACTGGAGGATCATTAATTTTTCAACAAATTACTGAATGGCCAACCAGGGCATTGTATATGTCTATTTATAGAACCTGAATACGCTTCGTGACCACTTTGTACGTCATTTGTAAATCGACTGGTTCTCCAGCTAAGGGCAGTTTGTTTTGAGAGTAGTAATGTCTATTTTCAGCGTTGAAGGATCATTGAACCCGGGCATTCTGTAGCCCTATTTAAATGCTGAATAATCTAGATAACCTCTTTGTACGTCATTTGTAAATCAACTGGTCCTCCAGCTAAGGGCAGTTTGTTTTGAGAGTAGCAATGTCTCTATGTAGCGCTAGAGAAACATTAACTGTTTAACATAGCAAAATACTTTGATATATTTTATGGTTGTACTATAGTGTAAATCACTGTTGGAATACACCACCGTCATGAGTTACATAGTCTTGAGTACGGCAATCAACTCAATTCCTAATCTACTGCGAATTCTCGCCACACGCGGAACAATCCAAAGAGGATTTCGACGATTGAATAGAGGACATAATAATACAACCAAAATGGGTACTTCCTGCCACTTAATGCGCATGCGTGGTATAGTTGACAGCCAGCCTATGACCGAATCGCTTTTATGTTAGAAATAATAATAGATAATATATAGTGTAAAATGTTTTTGTTCATATTAGTGATTACACAACAGTATATTGGTAGTCATATTATTCAAACAAATCATTGACTGGTAAGTTGAATAGTCGGTATGACGTCACATAACCGTGTCTTTATCTCGCGGCAACACATTCCGTCTCTTATCTGCACTGGTTGTTTTATGCATTGTTAAATTCCATTTTCATCTTCAATATGCATACGCAAAGTTTGCATATCGTCAGCAAAATATATGCAAATAAACATATTAGGATAATCAACCAAGTCAGCCGTTTGACAAGAATACGTACGGTTTAGCAATGTCCACTAATAATATACTTTATAATTTCCTTTCCTTGTATAATTTTGTCATATATAGATAGAATCATGTCATTTCATAAATATATCCACCATGTTGTTAACATTTTTAACCACCAACATATATTATAATAATACGAAACCCAGAAAACAAGGCCCATATTAATAAATCTGTATACATAATTATAAGTATTTATTAAAGTTAAGAAATATTAGGCCTAATTCTAACCTTTCATTTCTATTTAAGACAAATTGACTGTGAAATTGTAAATTTTTATTTTACATATTTTACTTACAATCTATGATTAGCATCATGAACAAGTAAGAAAATGACTTTAGGAAAGATTTTTTATGGCAGTTTTATAGCGCAACAGCACACAGCGTTGTCTAACAGTTATATGAAACAACTACTTGTACGACAGACTTTTCCCTGCTAAAATGTTAACAGTCTATGAGTTGCTTGGAAACCAACTATGCACATAAAGGCGTTTAAAAATGAAAGAAGGTAGTTGGATTGTTTTTAATAGATTACAGTTATACTTGAATAAGAACTAAGGAAATATTTGCGAATAACTTTTTAGCATAATTGTTCTAAGTTTAGCAATATTGCAGTTAAAATTAAGTCTACCACTTCAAGAAAAAATTGTGTTTAGAGAATCTCTTTGTTTGTCAAATTGAAATTTCATAAGAATAAAACAGTTCTGAAATCTTCAATATTTTTCAGGCAGCATTTCGTAACAATAAAGCCACGGATCAGCGTTGTTGTCAAACTGTCATCGCTTTGTTTTCTCTCTCCTGTGATGTGGAAATTTCAATTCTTTGGAGTTTCGTTGGTCGATTCTTAGATCTAGGAACTACGACTTGCCGTTGGGGCGAAGTGTTTACATGGGCGGGTAAACAAACACTTGACCATACCCAAACCGTGCGATATTAAAATTTAGTGACCCCCGGCTGTTTGGCGACGTCTAGCGAGTTCCTCAATCGACATAAGATGAGAGGGCACTTTTTGTGGCTAGAGTGAACAATTTTGTAATAACGGCTGGGGTTTGTGGTCGATGCCACCAGTGTGCAGTCTCTTAAGCGAGAAGGGTGCAATGTTGATGAAGTCCGACAGGAAAGGACCGCTGTGCTGAGAGAATGGTCCAGGCCACACCGATGTTAATAATAGTTTTACGTCTTTCCTAAATGGTGTCAGAAGGGATTCTTTAGCCGGCGCGGAATAGCCAAGGCTGCATTCAAGATAACTTTTCATAGTAAAACATAAAAAAAACAATTCAAACATAGGTAAAAACATATATAAAGTGCTTGTTGCCTTTAGTCGCCAACAAGATGCAGAAAATGATTAATGGAGGCAAAAATGTTGTATAAAAGTATGTAAAAAATAATTTGTAAAAAAAAAACAAATACGAAAATAATAATTTTAACAATGGTATGTGAACTTGTTGGCTTTGATTATGAGCCTTTTTGAAAAGAAGAAATGTCCTGAAATGTACTTGTTACGTGTTGAAATTTAATTATAGGATCCGGAATCCTGCCAGAACATGCACAAATATGGTAATTTTAATTAGGATATGGTAATTAAATTAGCTATTTTGACTTCAATGCTAATGTGGACATACCAAATTGGAATCAAGGAGTCACGCATTTTGCCATCAGCTGAAAACGATACTCTTTAGAATGATATGTCTGCTAAGTTGGATATATATATATATATAAATTCGTTATATGGAAAAGGCTGCAGAAATCACTTTGTTTTAGTTCGCGTTGAAATTATCATTTTGGGGAATTATCTGAAATATCATAAAACACTACTTATTTTATTTTTAACTCAGAGGAGGTTTCCAATTTTTGAGTAGCTAAGATGTAACTTGTTTTGGCCTTGTGAACAGCCGGTTAGTGAATTTGCTCAGTTCGTTGAACGTTCGATTCGTGTTGGTTCTTCGACAAAAACCTCGCCGGCTGTTGCCAAAATCTAAACTTGGAATGTAGATGGCGTATGGAGCGGGTCAAAGTCTGTCAATTTGATCTCTGTTTTGATTGTATTTCCAAGCGATCGCTGTTCGAAATGCTGCCGGGGTTTTTATTATTTCTCCAGATTGTCTCGTCTTTCGATCCCTGTTTCTCCCGGTCGTATTGATCCCCAACTTTATTAGTTTCCACCGAGATTAGACGGGCTATTTGATAACACTGGGGCCGATTTATTTCAATTTGCCAAACGAACTAACAAAGCTTTATCCAGCTTCATGTTATTGGCACCTCGAGAAGTTCCGTTAGCAGTCGTATAGCGTTCGCTTTATAAGTATATTGGCATCATGTATAGAAGTCTCGTTAGCAGTCGTTATGGGTTCAATATAAGCTAATAGTATATGCCGACGGATCTAGAGCATGCAATACAAAGCCAAAGCGTTGATTGTGTAGTTTACAGCAATGAGCAAGGGTTTGTTCATTTGATTGGTATTTAACGCCGTACTAAAGGTTATTTAACTGATAAGAAGGCGTGTCAGCTAAATGGGTGAAGGAAACCACCCTCAAACAGCACTGGTAATAAACAACGACAAATTACAGGACATCACAAATAAATCTGTTTCCTGTTGCCCCTTTAAGCTCCGAGAACACCAGGGCAACAGGAAGCTTTCAACCTTCCGCTGTGTCCAATGTTATTTCACTTGTATAAAGGTGGTGTATACCAACATTAAGTGGTCACGCAGCCATTTTTAACGTGGTGCTTCTTGTGTTGGAAAATTAATGTTCCACTAGTGCTAGGCTGTGCTAGAAAAATAACGTGCTATACAAGTTTAAGTATGGTTGTCAAACCATCATGCGAAAATTAGCAAGGTTCAAGTGAAAAGTACTATACTAATAACAAAAATATAGTCCCAATTAATTCATTAATAAGTACAATGATTATATTAGGGCTTTAGTTTGTTTTTTTCTTTTAAATTTTGACACCATTTAGAAGTTAAACATTTGATCTTCTAAAACCTACTTATGGCATGTTTGCCTGTGTTTGTACAGGTGACGACGAAGATGGTTCCCTTCAATCATTTGGCCAGCACGCTTTCATAAAAGTTAAGTTACTAATCGTTAGTACGGCGTCAATCGTATTCTCGCGAGAGTTTCTATAGTGGACGAGACTAAGACAACACTCGAACGCCATGCCAGGCCATCGCGCATTAATTTCCGCCAATATTTGGGGCGACCCATCAGTCACAAATAAGCAAATGAAAGAAGTGCAAAACAAGATGGCCCGGGTGTATCTTAGAGTCAATGTCTCGACGTAGAAGTAGAATCGACTCTATTTTAGAATGGTACGGCGTGAATCCCTAATCAAACAGAGGACCACGCAAAGCACATTGGTTGAACAAGTCACATGACCAACTCTATATTTGGGAACTAAATTGCTAGGCCTATACATTACGATCAAAATCTTCTGGGATAATCAAAAAGTTATCTTGGATATACAAATAAATATTACAATTAATATGATAAGATAACAAAGTGATAGCAATCTATTTTATTAAAAAATATATATCATAACACATTCGCCGTGAGAATGAACGATATTCCAAAATTAGACCCAATTAATTTATGTTGTTCAAGAAATGTAGCTCTTATCTGGAAATATATTTATGGGGAACTTATATACAGTTGTCCGACTAAAGTTGCCACGGGTGACCAAAATATGATTAATTGATTGATTAGGGTTTTTACTGTTCGACGCCGTTCCCAACGGCCTTTCACTTATATTAATGTCCAGTAATAATAAATAGCCAACTAACACAACCATATAATATGAAATGGTTTTATTTTCACTGGAAGAAAAATGCCCCTCCATGCAGTTAAAAGCAATGACTGCGCTGTGAACCACAGATACTTGTATATAGCTGGTAAACATCCGTTCTCGGTAGCCTATTATTCGTGGTTCTAGAAGGCGAATTGTTTATGTATTCGCCTTCTACTAGTAAAGGCTGCATTTAATTCTGATGTAGATGGCGAAGTTTGAGACTGTCAACTGTGATAGGCTCTCGAGAACGGATGTTTATCAGCTAGATACAAGCTATTGTGAACGCACTGACAGTGAGCGTTCACTAGGCTTTCCCGCCAGGAGAGTTAAACGTTCAAAATACAGTTTGTAGTTGAAGAGAATGCTAAAGACTACATACATACATACATACATACATACATACATACATACATAAACACAAAACAAACAAACAAACAAAAGAAACTCAACAACAACAAAAAAACGTAACAGTGCAATTTGTGCACTGATATTTAAATGAAAGAAATTCCGTTCAAGATTTAAACTATTGAATCATTACGTATATAGTACTGACCAAGGAAAATTGGGCATACTTGGGAATTGGAAAAAATGTCGGACTTCTCCCGGCGCGTAGATAATCTACAAGTTTGAAGTAGTTTTTATCTTTTTAATTTCCAAACAAACTACACAAAATTGTTAAATATATAGGAACTCACTTGATTGAAGAAAAGATTTTGGATAAATTAGTTCTCTAAATGCAGTTAAATATTTCCTTTCATCCAGAAATCGGGGGCAAAAACATATTTTAGAAATATATACGACATTTTTACGCGTAATAGTACAACATCACGGGATTTTATCGTACGATAGCTTTTTGTCTTGCGCGATTTTGTAAGAGTGGTCCCCGAGATCTGGCTGAATTTCGACTGCTTGTAATCCGAAGGAACTTTTTCCCTCATTTATTCGTTATGGCCCAAAGAATAAGCATTTTAATTATATTTTTCACAAACTCTGGAGCCTTACGGTTAAACCAACTTCAATATAATCTATGCTCGTAGACCTTCGGTGGATTTTCGGTGATTTTCATCGAGTTTTACCTGGTTTTCTCTACACAGCAGTCGAACTAGTGAATCAACTTTAATAAATTGCGCCAAAAAATAACCCTTTAGTTGAACAATTTATGTTAATTCTAATTGGCCTAAGGAAGAATAAACTTGCAAAGAATAAAACATTAAAGGGATTATAAACATCGTTCTGACAGCTTGGGCCTAATTTCCAGACGCATACATAAATTATTTCTTTAAATGCCGTTAAATATTTCCTTTTGAAATGACATGATGTAACTATTTCTGACAATCAAAGTGTGTGGTTTAAAATGATGTGTCAACAAGATTCAGACTAAAAATTGTCACTCCTTGAAATAAAATAAAAACCTTTTGGATTTCGTGGTGATAATATCTTCACGGTTGTTAATTCCAACTAATCTTCGCCCCCAGCTCTGGAGGAGAGGTCACGAGAAATGACCCCAGTCTCGGTAATTTCCGTAATCCACCGGAAAGAGACGACTTTTACATGCAAGAGCGAATATACTTCGTTTTATTTGTTCGCCTTGAAATTTTCTGAAGAATCACATCTGTTTTAAAGTTAAAATAAAAATGACAAAAGTTCAACAATTAAAGCAGCTGGCACCTATAAGCGCAAGAGAATGTGACTTCACCTTCAAATTTGATATTCATCCTTTTAAATCCATAAATTGATTCATTATGTCAGATAATCTTTTATGACCGGTCTCAGTGTTGTAAACTATGCACGAGTTTACACCAATAAAAGGTTTCCGTGTGCAGTATGAAGAAAGAATGTTGACAAGAGTTTTACAAACATTCACTCTTGAAAGTTTTACAATATATGAAAAAACTATACTAAAGTTATATTCCGAGATGTAAACATGCTATAAGTGTAACTAACTATTTAAACGCAATTTTTTTTAATCATATGAGCAAAGTTGTAAAAGAAGCATTTGATACTTATTGTTTATCTTTTAGAAAGTGAATATTTACTGTATTTCAATATTTTGGGCTAACGTTTTCTTAGTTTGAACAGATTCTAGTTCAGTAAAGTTTGCAGGTATACCTGTCCCGGAATCGAACTCTCGGAACATCGAATAGTAAGCAGTTGATGCAAGCCACCTAGACCGCTAAGCCAACAGGCCTTCTAAAAAAAGTTCCGTTAGCAGGAGTCTATGTAGCGGACATTTACTACCCCTCCGATAGAAGTTCGACATAGCTGAAAGATGAAAGCAACGAACGATTGTTTTAGAAAGTATTTCGTTATTTTGAGCTTGAACTTCCAGCTCAGAAAAAGAGAAGCATTGATTTTGTATATCGCACCAATACATATACTCCCTGCAACCAAGAGCCCCTCCCCCTAAAAAGACAAAATAATAATTATCATGATAATCAATAATAATAATAAAGAGAATAAATTTATTAATACAGAAATAAATAAAGTGAAGCAGCGAAAGACTGCGAATTTCGTCTGGTCAAAAAACTGTATATAAATGTAATTTATGATTATCATTGCAGTTTAATTTAGTAAAAAAATGCGACAAAAACAGAAGCAAGAAAAACATCACTAAAAGTGTTCCATGGCTTATATGAAAAGATGACAGACTAGGCAAAAAAAGTTGTTTACGAGTTACAGAAAGATTTTCTGCACAATGCTACACGCTACCCTGTATGCGTGCAAAACCTTTAATTAAAAAGACACAAACAATTGATGGGGAAATTAAAAAGAAGGAAAGTCCGATAGACAAAATAAAGATATCTTATTGGGTCGCGATGCAGAAAATTACGGCCAGAAAGGGAGAAAAGAGAAATCAAACGAGCAAGAAAGTAAAAAGGAAGGGCGCTAAAGCTGCTCCCTGTAAGCCACCCGTCGTTGCCGCAGGCCGAGTCAGACACGCGTTTTAGCTGTTGCGAACGCGTGTCAAATCTTCCGCTGACCAAACGCGACCATCGATCACAACAATTCGCTTTAATACAATACTTCTGTGCTAACAAACCTTGCGTCTCGGTCCGCGGATAAGGTTCAAGTGGTGAAGTAAGGCCAGGCTTTTCTACCGGTGTTTTATTTTCCGGGTGACGAGAGAGAAATAAAATTACACTTCAGTCCTCTCAAAAGAAAAAATGGCGCGCTGCGTTCAACGGAAGTCCAGCGTCTGTCAAAAAATGGATATTGACTAAAAGGTGATTTCCTGCCAAACGTTTCAAGGAAGAGTCACCAGTTAATCGAGGGTGACTGACTTTTGTCCTCATACCCACTTTTGACAATCTGCTTTACAAGATTTTCGCATGAAGCTCTTTTTGTATGATGTGGAAACCTGTGACACAGCTACTTGGGAAAGACTTTATATTACACGCGCCCTTGACTCGATGACACTTCTTTTATCGCCATGTTTAATTAGCTTCTCGGAACATTGAAAACATATTGACATTGAGACAATAGTAATCCTATTTTTTTACGCAGATATTGTTGTAATCTTTTTCAAGTGAGCCGAGTTCTTCTATTAAGGTGGCGGGGGGGAGGGGGGGGGGGGGGAGTGGTGACAAACCTTACTTTATTTTGTAACAATATTTAGATCATCTAAAGGACATTATTTATTTTTGTATTGATTTGTTTATGTTACTGTAATGGACATTTTACTGACAACTAAAATATTTAATGTGTTTCAATTGTTTTTCTTCTAAATTTAAATTTATTTAATTTTTTGGGAAAATATATGATCTAAATAATATAAATGATACAAAGTTAAACAATTAAGAACCTCCTTGTTCCCAAGGAATTCAATTGAAGATAGGCAGGGTTACAAGGTACGAAGTCTATTTCAACGAATGAGGGTAAAGGCGAATTCAGATAAACGATAACTGTTTACTGTTGGTGTTGTTATTTTAAATTTGCGGTGTGATATTCAAGAAACACGGGACAGACGTTTAACATTGAAGATTTGATTACAACATTTTAGCATTTACAATGCCATCTCCATCTTTTGAATCTTTGATGAAAGAATACTAACTACATATACAGCAACTTTTTAGTCAAACTATTTATACTCATTTGATCTCATTTTATCTCAATATCACTTTATTTAAATGATTGAAGCATGAAGCCGATCTGCAATTGTCCTGTATGTGTCCATCTTCCTACGCAAGGGTCAGTATGTGTAAGACGAGACTTGCACAGTACTATCCCTTGCTGTAACTCGATCGAAAAACGTGGCACAAAATTTCATTGGACTATGGTAGAAACACGTAG
>JAVFBX010246255.1:0-19630 GCA_034783855.1 Mopalia kennerleyi | reverse complement strand
GTTGCGCGAGTCACCCTATCTGTTGGTGGGTAGGGGACTGAACTCTTCCACTTTTGAGCAGAGCTTGTATTTGGTGGCAATCATGTGTGAAGTTTGAAATATTACATATTTTTCTGTCCATAAATTACGTTAATTTCTGCCCAGATTATATAATACATGTATAGCCTCTTTAACATTGGTTTAGTCCAAACTGTACGTCAGTTTGTCTCATATAGGAATATGTATCAATACGCTCTTCGTGTACGTTCTCTAGTTATTCGTATAAATATAAGAACTCTGAAATTTCTATAATTGGATCGATATATATCAAAATTAAGAAAAAAAGAACAACGCTGAATTTCCGTACACTCTTGTCTTTTCAGAGGGACTTTTATTTGAAAATAAAAATAAATAGAATATATGCAATTTGCTTGTGCAAGTATGTTTTTCTTTTAAACTACGTAAATGAAGATCGATCTTATCAATATGACTGACCAAATTTTACGCCAAAATCAACTACGGTTGACTCTCTAAGCTTCCTAATTCGCAGAGCTTCCAGAGCCTGGTTATCCTATTTAGATAGACTCTTTCACTTTCTCAAAACTCTGTGTCCACCACTAACTGTCCGACGGTCACAATACAGGCTACAGTTGGTGTATGTTGAGTAAAAATGAACGGCTGCATCGTTAGCGTATCTCCTGTAGTAGTGTAAACTTTGTGGTAATGGATTGGTCTGTTCAATGCATTTATCTCGTGAAGAAAACCCTGATTCAGATTATAAAGATGGTGTTCGCCACGAGTTGGTAGCTCGGATAACAAACTCTTAGCTATATAGCGAATATGAAATCGCAGCTAAATGCTCCTGCAGATTTAAACATAATAAACATAGGGGAACACGAAGATAGTCTTAATGAAAACAATTAATTTCACTTGTCCAAAATTGTCCATAACGCAACTTCGATGATCTAGAACACTTGGCCTGGTCTGCATCTAGTCTCAGACCTATCCTGTCCTGGGACTTAATTTTGACACTGCCGCCCTTGGATAGTATAATCCTTATTTGTACAATTTGATAAAGGTCCCAAAAGGTATACTGACCTCTTTACGTGGAGGTCGAGTCTCGATGAAAGGCTGACGACATGGCTATAACCCAAGGCCACTGAATGAGATCGTTAGTCTGATTCTTCTTAGGTTAAATTGCGTCGCGATATTCACTCTAAGTTACATCAGGCCCATCTTGTTTTGAACTTCTTTCATTTGCTGATAGTCGACATGCAAAATCATTGTTTTAACCTGAGCTCTACCAGCATGTCCTGTAACATGCCACCTGGCAGATGATGGTATTAAATGTATGTACATGTATTTTATAGAAAGGGTTCTAACGATGTGGTTTGATTTGAACAGGTTTTCTAATGACCATGAACCATAAGCACCACATAGAGATGATGACAATACAAAGGTCGAAAAAGAAAGCTGAACAGAAAATTGTTAAGCTGCAGTCACTTTTAAATGAAATTAGGGTAAGTCAAAATTATTTGTGCAATTATTTTAGTTTTCATTCATGCTTACATTCTTAGAAAAAATACTTAAGTACAGCTGTTAAACGGTTGTGGTGGGGCTATTTATGGCTCTGTGTAGAATCATTTTACATGAACTGCAGATAGTATATACCAACGACCTTTTTTGTCTTGGTAGTCCAATATAGCAACATCGTCTATTCTCAGGAAACCTCAAAGAATCATTATTTCTGGGAGTGCATCCGTTTTTCTTCCCAATTATCAGACAGTAGGTAAACATAAAATCAGTCTTAGTAAACATAATTTTAGGAAAAAGACGCCCGACGTGTGTAGACATTTGTAAGGTCAGATTTGAGGACTTTTCATAGAATAAATATCGTGTCATTTGCGAAACGGTCGTTACCCAACGTATTAAATGACATAGGTTTTAGTGGAGACATATGAATTATTTTAAAACAATGGCACCAGAAATGAATGAATTGCTTCTAACATTACACTGTCTTCAAAGTCTCTCTGTCCCTGGTCAGGACAGTCTATGTTAACGGTGTCATCTTTTCCTTTTCAAATCCAAGGATTTATATTTCATCAAAATCCTCTACAAATCATCTGTCATTAAAACAAGCCAATATATACATCTACTGATGGATCTTGTCACTGTTTCAAGAAAAACCTATGGTTCACTTCAGATTCAATTACTGTGTATACATCCGAAACCGCTCACAAGAAAAAACTACTTGAATAATTGAAAGAACCGACTGGTAGTGGAAGTGGTAAGATTCAAAATGAGCACAGAATTTAATCCTCTTAAAATTTATGTTTCTTTATCTGTTGGACAAGTAGTGAATAACACAATGTGACCCTATATCCTGGAATCTAAAATTCAATCTTAATAGTCTACATTCAAATGTTCTGCTTTAACGTTGTTTAAATAAGGGTAACCAATTATGATGGGAAATCTAATCAACACTGTATAATAACAAGCGTTGGAGAAAAAGGAAACCGTTCCGTTTGGTACGGTCCAGTACATATTTGTAATATGGTTACAGTTCCTTAGTGCTGGGACTAAACATCCCACTGCCTTCTGAATTTAAAGTGATGTAATTATTTGTACACGATATATTTTGTCCTCTGAAGCATGACAGTCGGTGAGGTATGTTAATAGCGATACGTCCATATGGACATCAGGCTTGAGATTATGTTTGTTCTTTTGCAGAGAGATGTTCAACTATTAGTAGCTTTAGCAAGATCAAAAGGAGCCAACGAAGAAGAAATTTCAGCATGTATATGTAAGTCATCAACAAGTATATAGTCACCCTGTATTATCAAATAAAGTATCAGTTTGCAGGCAATATATGGTCATAACATGTCACTAAGTGACGCAGTTTCCTCACAAATACATGTATGACTTGTTATACGTTTGAGACGAGATATTCGGAAGAAATATATATTTATTATAATAATCATCTACTGATAACAACACTGTTATATCCTTTTTGATACATATTAACAAAAAAAGCTCATGCTGTCAAACACAGATATATTTTTTTAAGAACAAACATATATTTGTATTGATTATCATCTTCATTGTAACTGGTTTCATTGTGATAAAACAAAATTGTTGAAATCTACCTCAAGAATACCCTTGTATCAAAACAATCTACACAGCTATATGTGGTATTAAACTAAAACAATTATATACACCAGAAAATAATTGACTTTTTGCCGGTAACACACAAATAATTGGGGTGTGTTGATAGCCCGGTTGTGTCAAAATTGTGTGCTAGAGTTGGTCACGCCAGTTCTGTTTCCAGCCTTTCAATTATTGTAGGGCGAAGTGCTATTTACCTCCCTTTGTTCTGTAAACAATAACCCATCCGTCTCGAATGGCCGGTGTTTTCTTTGCCGTTTGTGATCCTCGAGGGGCTGAGCTATTGGGCATCAGCAATCAGCCTACACCTACAGACATCCTACACCCGATCAGCTTCAGTCCACCAGCTTATTGATTTTCTCATCCAGAATGATATTCAGCCAACGTCTAGTTCCTAACATTACACTGTGTCTTCAAAAGTCTCTCTGTCCGTTGTCAGGACAGTCTGCTTTAACGGTGTCATCTTCCCCTTGTCAAATCCAAGGATTATTTAATCAAAATTCTTTGCAAATCTGCCATGAAAACAGGCCAATATATACACATGTACCGATGGATCTTGTCACGGTTTCAACAAAAGCCTACCGTTCACTTTAGATACAATTATGGTGCATCCATTGAGAACAGGTTGTTGTTTTCGAATCAGAAACGGTTGATTTACGATCTTAGGGTCACCCTGTAGTACTTGTCAGGACCGAGCGCTCCCCATTGACGTCATAACAGTCATCCTTATGGCAAGATGCCAAGAATCTGATCTCTCTCAGTTCATCCAAGCATAATATTGTAAAAACGGAGTGCAACTCTTACAATAAACATTTCTTATGTAGCAAAGGAACCTGGCTGCTCTGTTAACCTATATTGCGTAGAGAAAATTGAACACACATTTGTGTGAGATTAAAGAAAAATAATCCCCTATAATTTGTAACCATTGTTGAGAGAGGATAAATGATTTCGATTGTTGAAAACAGGTTGATCTATGACCCAACCCACTCTCAAACACACATCTGTAATAGTAGTTCTTTTTGGCCACAGCTAGGATATGTTCTTGCAAATAGGAATGAGACTGTTTCAGCTTAAAGTTACCAGTAATTTATACCTCTTCTTTCAACAATTCTTTGCTATCTGATATTTCATAAAGAAGACATCTAGCGATAGTGGACATGAAATGTTTGGTTTAAAAATGGTTTTAAACCTAAGTGAATTTCAAAAAGAAATGACGGTTTCATCATTGATTCAAATTTCCGATTAATTTCACCAATAAACAACAGTTTTTACATGTACATGTATGCACAAACAGGCTATGAGGATATAGGCTAGGGCTCCCGTTTTGATAAATAAACGACGAAAGAAAAAAAACAACACCAATAAGAATGGAAATATTTTGTTAAATGCATAGCATTAAAAATTCAATTGGCAGAAGGGTCTTCATTAGGATATGTAGCCATTTGGGTACAAACTGAAAAGTAGACTGACAATTAAAACTACACTGGGCTGTTGTAGTCAGCTTTAACATCATAATACATATATGTCTTGTTGGTTATGGTATATCCAGCCGTGGACAACATGAATGGCTCACTCGTCCCCTAATGCTCGAACTTGACCTTATTTTGTTTAATGGTCAACCAAGATCTGATAAGGCACATTCATCAACGCTTGTACCATTATTAAGCAGAATTAAGTGATGCTCCGAACTCTATTTTATTCACAGATGGTCAAGGTCGAGCAGGTTCGACGATGTCTGCAATTTCCTCCTTCGCCTCTCTGATGCTCATTAGTACCCTAGGTAAGGACCGGGGAGACGCAGATGAAATCTATGGCAATATGATCTCAGACGCCTTAAAAGAGGACGAAGAGGAAGTAAACGAGCCGAAAGGCAAGCGGAGATCGGAGAAAAAACACAACCGACCAAGCATCTTCCGCCAGTTGAGCTCACTCCAAGAGGAATCCCTGGCGAACGGCCATGTTGCGGCGACAAAAACACCATCATCTATGTCGAACGGCCACACAAGTGCGGAATTGTACTCAATATGTAATGGTCATTTCTCTGGCGATAAAGATTCGCCCGAGAACCTGGATCTGGAACCAAATCATAATGGACTATCCTCTATAGGGAGTACTTCAAGAACGTCTCCGTGCTGTGAAAGCAGAGTGGTAAGTCTTATTTTAAGTCATCAAGTTTTAACGGCTCTTAATGTTTGCTTGTTCTGTGTATATGTCCAAAAACAGACTTTTGTGCTCAAGGTGACCTTTTCCTACCAATTACAGAAAAAAATTTGAACTTTAGTCTGTATTTTAAATGACAAGTTTATATATTTACAAACTCTATTTCCCTCAAAGAGATTATTGCTTTGAAATGTATTGTTGATGAAATTACGGTGAATATTTTATCAAATGAAATACGGCTTTTTCCATATTGAAGTATAACATATTTTGGATGCAAACGAGTATACTACTTCGTTTCAACGTTTCGCCTTTTAGCTGTCACTTTGGGGAATGGCTTGGTCTGTTTTGCAGAGGTTGGCGAGGGGGGTAGCTTACGCCCCGCTTTTTTTACTAAGACGAGGCGTGTTATCCCAATGTAAAATTAGCGTCAATTTGAATTGAAGCAGATAACATTATCCATAGTCCATTAGGACGAAATGTTCAGTTAACAGTGGTCACTGGCTGTGTGTTAGGATCGTAGTCGTTCTGTCTTTACACTGGCTGACCCATAACTTTTTAATAGACCAAACTATCTTAATGTTTATGGATTAATGGGGTGGCGTTTCAGTGTTAGATTTCATATACTGAAATACCGTTGAATACGGCAGTACAAGTTGAGACCAATGGAACATTGTCTGTACTATTCGGGACGTCACACTAGGTCAGCTTAGTGTTGTCCCTTGGCTCACACGGCACCACGACATTATAAACCACCAACCGACGCAAATTCTTTTGAGGTGGCTTAGAGACGTGTAATACCCAAGATAAAATAAATTATGATTTGACAAAAATGTAGGCCTACTATTTTGAGATAATTCTTTTGGCGTGTTATAGGCATTTAAAAGATGTGTGTGTGTCGAGGGGAGGGTGTTAGTCATACTCAGATTATGCACCCTATCAAGTTGTTAATAAAACTGCTATTAAATTTATTGTAGGATTCATGGTTTTCCACAGGAAGACAGTTCAATGTTTGTTCTGTAAGTAACATGTATGGTGGACTATTCATACCATGTTTAAACGATTTATTTCTAGGGGATGAATAATTACCGTAGTTATGAAAAATTTTAAAAGTACAACACAGAAGATAAGCTAGTTTACAGAACACAGTAATATCCGACTGATGCATAACATGTTAAAAGAGATTCATTTCAGTGACACCTTTGCACTACGGTAAATGATGCGCACATAGTCCACCATACATTTTACTTTACACCTAGTAGCCTTCAGTGGAAAATTAAGATTTTGTCAAAAACGCTAGAAGCTGTTTTATAAACAACCTGATAGAATAAATCGTTTAAATGTGGCTTCGTTTCGTCTTCTTTAAGTAAGCTAAATTAGCTAGATGTGTAAACTAAAACTAAAAGGTATGTAGACATTTAAGTGACCGAAAATTAAACCCTTTTACTATCCGAAAATAAGAAGCAATACAGGCCTTTAAGAAACGAAAATTAAAGATTTTAACGTAAACGAAAACAACAGGATATGTATTTCTATAAGTTACCGAAAAGTAAACTATTTTAAGTAACCGAAGATTGTTTGGGGTTTAATGCTGTACTTGACGTACACTCACCAACACAATACATGCCCATTTCAAAACTGGTTGGCCCCAGGGAAACTGGAAGCACGCCGTCTGCCTGGTCTGGAAATAATCAGATTGAATGGGCTTTAAGCATCGCTCGAAATAAATAGATCCATCACCTCTCCGTTGTGAATAACAATGTGATTGTTAACTATATTCTTTGTGTTTTGCTTACATTGCAGGTAGTTGAAATGACGTCACAGACAACGTATCTCTGACGTCAGCCAAACCATGACGCATGTATTTGTATATTTTGAATGTGAGGTGGAAGTTATGCAAATCTGTTTTGATGTTTATCGAACTTTCTAGTGTGACAGCCAACTAACATTAACCAAACGATACATAATTATGCTCAAGACCAAAGATTGAGAGTGGAGTCCACCTGCGCTCCGATGCAGGATATATTCCAATGCAGATAGCACGCAGCACCATAATCCAGTTTCCAGTACAGATAGATCTGATCAGAGAAGTAAAGTAGATGCGAACAAGTGGCTGTGTCTTATATTTTGCCGTATAGAACAGAAGAGCAATTTTAAATAAATGCCTTATTAAAATATCGTTTACCCTTTCGAAAAATGGCCAAACGGGTATAGCTTAGGTCGTATTTTATTGATTTATCGTTTAGAATTTCATAACAATTTTAGCTATACATAACATTTTGATAATTTCTATATGACAACTAATTCTGTGATGCACCGTTATTTGCAAAATATCAGCCTTGCGAAAGCGTAATTGTTGCTGTAGTAGTTAACATCGGATTTTCGTCGTAAATGAGGTTTTTTTCTATGATGTTATAATAATTGATACATATCTTGGGATGGGTTGCGTATGATGGGCTTGGTTGGGGGGACTGGTTGGTTGTTTAATTTGGATGGCGCATGCAGCCTCCGTACTATGGTGGTCTATGCGCGCCATAATTGGGGGACTGATCTCGCAATGTGTTTAACATACTAGCACGTACCACTAGAATACTTGGCACAGACCTGGGATGGATTACATGTGTATTTATTAAGGGAAATGCGTCTCTTACCGCGGGCTAAAGTTCAATATTGCTTTTACCTATATGATGGTTCCACAGGGAAATAACTGACAGCAGCATAGCAACGTTGTCATTTGTTTTAACATTTATTTAATATGTTTGTACAGTTATCGCTTATGTGTCACACCGAGAAATCGCGAAAATAATGAAAGATTACGCAACTGACCATTCGACATGAAGTGATTTGTTTTCGTCTACATACCACCCTTATACAATTAGTTTTAACCATATCCAAAAGCACGTCACTTTATTATATGCAGATGTACATATATCATGTACGTATATAGTACTGTGTCTCATATATGAAATACACTATTGTGGATGATAATTCAATATATACCCAACGCTGAATTCTAACGGCTAATTGCTTTTTCGTGTTTGTTTCCTACGTGCTTCATACATATACCAAGTTATCTACATTTGTTCAAGGTTTAACTTATGCTGCCTACTTCACCCATCACCTATGCTCTATCCGCAACCATTCCATGAACTGTCTGATATGTAATTTTATTTGTGTCCTGTTGTATAACAAATTCATGAATATTTTAGAAATTGTAAATAGATAAATATTTCAGAACTTCTAGTTTCAAAAGCCTTTGATACAAAACCATACTGTTAATATTCATAACTAGAGATTTGCTACAAAATACAACTGTACTTACTTATAAAACTCTTTACGAAAGTATAGGAGTTACTGGGCAGAAAAATGCAACCAAATATGTCGATGAGCCGTGTAGTTTCCTGAATTTCACTAATATAAGTTTCATTAAATCATGTTTTAATCACTTTAAATATCACCCTTCATTGTAAATACGTCTCAATCACTTCTCCCCATATAAATGGGTTTGCAATAAGATATTACAATGTTAACAATAATCCACTGACACATATGTTAACGACACGTGCACTATTGTTGTAATTCATATTTTATTGCACAGAATTAATGCAATTGTTAATTGCATTTCATAGTTTAAAATACGTATACGTTGCGGAGAGCTGACAGTTTGATTCTGAATATGCCTCAAATAAATGTTTCTTTGTTAAAGTTAAGTAGATAAGCTTAAAATTAGAGGGATATACCCATTTAATTTACAATTGGATTACGTAAATCTGCAGGTGCGCCCTTAACCATTAAAGTATATGAGGTACAATGTCGTGACATATAACGTACAATGTCGTTACACAGCTGAAACCCGATACTTATTTTTGTAGATCATCTTCTTGAGTATTCCATTCAATGTGCACTTCACACATGCGGTATATGCTAGTTTGGGTCGTAACGATATTGAGAGGTATTATCTGTGTTTATTATAATTTGTTGGATAATACTATCTCAGTATAAGAACGGATAAATATGAGCTATTTTCTGTTGTATTTATTTCTTTAATATCTTTTTATCTTTTTTTTTTACTCAAGGGTATTTCAATTATATGGCGAATTTGCCATTTGTGGAAAATCATTAAGAAAAAATTGTTAAAGCCACCCCTGGACATCCAGTGTTAACATAATTTTTTGGCGGGTTAATTTTAAATATGCAAAGCTTGTGTTTAGTATTATCTGTTCTGGCTTAGTGTTATCAGCAAAAAAAGAACAAATAAACAACAATTCAATACGGTCAATAGCCTCCAAACAACACCAAATAAAATATTTCAAAATTTAATGTTTTTCAGTTTGCTCCTGTTTACGATTATGTTCAGCTTCGGCAATGATCAGCATCCATCTCGATGTTTGCTGAGGCATTATAATAGTACTGAACGTATGGTTCATATTTGAGAGGCAAGGTACATTTCCATTGCTAATAACTCGGGCTGTGATGTATGTTAATTTGAGATAATGCACGTGAGTATATAAAGAATCAGTCGATAAACATAAATATTTGACCGCGTTGTTAATTATACCTATGAGGAATTTTCTTGGTTAGAAATTGTATCCTAAGCAATCTCATAAAGTTGTCATCGAAGACGGACAACATTTACAGGTGTTCTGTGATAGCATTTTATGTATATATTTACTTATAGTGTTAATATAAAGAGATGTGATCTACCGGGGAAATGTAAATATATGATTGAAGAAATGAAAACCAAATTATCATTGTTCTATCCGAGTCTCTATTGATACTAGGTATCATTAATGTTATAAATATAATCATGTCAATATTAAGCACACGTTAATAAATCGATAAAGTTTACACACCATAAACAATTTTATTCAGACAAGTTGTTCCTCCAAGCATCACGTCACGGTTTTACACGTTTCATGTTAAAATGTTCCGCGATTCCTCACAGAACAACATTAACCTGTTGAACAAAAATGTTAAAAAATATAAAAACGTTAACAGTCTGGTGCAAAATTTCATATGATCAATCGGCCAGCATTATACATTTCATAAAATAAAATTGAGATTATTTCGTTTTGCCTAAAAATAACTCCTAAAATATTTAGTCCATTACTATGCATGGAATTGTTTGTATAATGTATATAATGTGAACTTGTCGAGATATATCTTTCTGTTTTCGAACAGGTGGTGTATTCTTCCTGTATTTGGTAACCAAAAAGGAGAAATGTGTACCATTATAGCGATGTTATTAATCTAGCTTTTCGCTCTTGTTTGTGCGTTGTAAATTATTTCCGCTGTAATATTGAGATTTATTATTATGGAGGTGAAATCATACATTACGGTGAAAGTGCTACTTTATCAATAACATTGTAATGTGATAATTTCGTGTGTATTTTCAAGAATTACACCATATTTAGTTTGTTCTGTAATATTTTAAGACTAAATATGTATTGGCTTCATGTTGACTACAAAATCGCGCATGACGTTTTAGTTGTTTTCTTTTGCACACATACAACAAATTTAAAAACGAAGCGCGCGCTGAATGGGTACATCTTATCTCCTGTGAAGGAGTTGTCGTTCTTTTCCGTTCTCTGTCCTGAAATATCGTTCTGCCCTGGGACCTACGTCAGACATGTTGACCAAATTGAAACTCGCCGACTTTACTCCTTGTTTCTTAATTTTAGAAACAAAAGGGCATCCACGTCTATTGACTACTTGCATAGTGAAACTATATGTGCCTAGTACATACAGCGCCATCATGGACACAATGTACCTTAATGACACCTTACACCTGACCGTAATGACATCGCACAGAGAATATAGTTATATCTAAAATGTCAAAAACATTAAGTCCATTGATTGTACTGACATTTTACTGCCTTTTTCTGGGTGTTAAATCTTTTTAAAGCGTAAGGGTGCAGTTTGTTGAAATAAAATACTTTATATGTTTCCATCTAGATTCACATATGGTCGTATAAAGCAAGTCTTGCCAATACAAAACAATGTGCATATGATATGAGTTTGATTTACAAAGAGCGCTTTACCTACACAATAGCAGCATTAGGACGTAATAGCATCAATAACTGCTCGTCGTATGACGCTTCACAAAGACCACGCTTGACCAGGTAAACCTATGAAGGATTTTCCACCTCAGCGCGTGCAGTTTACAAGTATGTTACTAGCGAGACGGTGAATGGTGAGCAATTCCCGTAATTATGTAGCCGGGATGATTTAAATTGATTTAATTAGAATATTATTAGGAGTAAACCTATATTTTTTTAGGATGCTCGAAACCGACGCCACGTTTTCGTACATATGTTTTATTGTAATATTTATATTTGAAGTTAATGCCGACATATGATTAGAAAAAAAAGCAGCAATATTTAGTTGTCAAATGTTTGGTAACCTTATTTTCTTTACAAGACATCTGTATCACTTAATTATGTACTTTTATGGCACCCACATATCATTCCTATATTTATACATCTATTAATATTTTGATTTTAAATATTGTTTTCGTGATCTCAAGTCCTTCATATCGAGGACGCGCATTGCTATTACAAAGCGTCTATGCTTGCTCACAAGCTCATAAACATGTAACAATGCACTATACTCACCATTATCGAGGCTGCATTAACAGGCAGTTTTACAACAACGAAATGGACACCACTTGATCAAGCTATTTCAGACAAAATGTCAATGAATAATTGAGCGGAGCTTTATGGTTTTGTTTCACTTGAGTGTGTTCATTTTGAAAAAAAAAAGGTCAATGGATATCCGTAAATAGGGTGTGATGGAAATCGTCACAATCAAACGCAACATGAAACAGCTGATAAACGTTTGTGGTTGGATAATCAGAAGAACCCCGCCCTGGTGTCCATTTCTGGTAAATACGGTTTGATTTAGCAGGGGCTACCATGGTCCTTCAATGGACAAACTAAAAGTTGAACCTGATGGATCGTGAATTGAGACTGCTGAAACACTTAAAAATCAGTAAGTGGAATGATTGGAAACTTAGACATGTGATTTTATCTCTGTTTAAATAAACCGAGAAGTTATTTAGTATAGGAGGACTGGCTGTTCAATCTCCATTAAACAATATTATACTAATTGATATGAAATCAACTTTTCCACTGGGTATTGGTTTGAAAGGTATAACAGATTCATCAAATGCAATGTCATTGAACTTTTTTTGTATCATCTTTTTAATAATCTCCAGCATTTAGACTTAAATTAAATAGATTGTTCATGAAGGCGATGTAAAAAAATAACATTTATTAAACTGGTTCATACGAACTTCCCATAGTACTGTGTTTTCGGAGTCTTACTTTTATAATTTTTGTTTCACCTATATAAGAAATATATTTCATAGTTTGGTTGGTTTCTTTTTGATTAAATGAGGCATTTAAGTTTAGTTCACTCACATGACGGCGTGCCAGACCAATGGGTTAAAAGAAACTACCCTCGACCCCACTGGCAACAAACAAAACATAGACAGGACTATTAGTGGAAATTCCCAGGATAAGTAGGCCTACTGGACACAACACATACTTGAGTCGAATGCTAAGCATAAATAGCAAAGTTATGGTGAAACATCACCAATATTAATGGTCTTGGGATTTATTTTGGACCATACAAAGAGTGTCTCGTCGTGCTCAAGGGTATTTCACTTATATGACGACGAATTGTCTATTCCACATTTGTGCTTGCTTAAATGCGGTGGAAAACTAGGAGACCTCGTAAAAACCACCCCAGTGATTGCCAAACATTTGACTCAATGTTATACCGGATTGTCAACAGTTGGACTCGAACATGTATACCTTAGTTGAATTATCAGGCAGACACGCTCGCCTGTAAGCCACGACTGCGAACCGTTTAAATAATGTGAAGTAACACAATAACCTACAGAATTGCCAGGGTTTCTATATTCAGTATTCGAACCCAGATCGAGTCTGATCGGGATATTACATGGAGGGAGTTACCCATTTACAAATTTCTACACACAATATTGAGATAGAAACGAAAACCAAAAACGCTTAAACAGAGACCAAGGCTGAGAACTGCCACACATTTACCATGGATTATTTAAAGAGGCATATTGGACTGTAGTTGACTGACTAGTGTGGTGTAGGTAGGAATGGTAGTCTTTATAAATATCCAGTCGATTAAAAACCGTAGGAAATAACTGTCTTTCAGATTCAATATTAATCACAATGTAGTTTTGTGGATTTGTCACAAGCTACTTTTAGCCCTCTGGCTAGGAGCAGTTTGTTTGACGAGTAGCAATGCTGTCTTTACTTAATAGCACTGGAGGAAATTCACTTTCCAACATTATGGAAACGCTTCACATCGTGGTTATGCTAGTGTCAATTATTGTTGGAATACACAGCCGTTATACTATTGAAATATCCTTATACACGCCAATACACGTGCAAAAATCATTGACAATAATATTGTCAATTTATGATATTGACAATATAATTGATCATTAAATGCATGATATTGAAGCCAAAAATTTGATTGCGCAATATTCTGACAGAATCATATTAGGATAGATATTTATTGAAGGTTGCACAATACTATTGAGTCGCTGGTAGCACTCAGTCAGAATATTGTACAATATTTCATTGTGAAGATGGGCGCAGGGGAGTGCAGATGTCGTCGCAAGAGAAAACAGAGAGAGAATTTGTATTTTTGGATGCATCGAAATTTACCGGGAACTACCAGCTCTAGCATCTTTGAAAAGTGAAATCACTCAAGAAATGTGAAAAAAATTCAATAATCTTCGCACCAACTTCAGAAAAAAACCGAAAAAAGTACATCGTTCTATGAAGCATTTCCTTTTTTACGCTTTTTTGTCAAGTGTTAGTGCAGGTGCCACGCATGGATCATATCCGTAAAACTTAACGATTAGAGCCCGACTATATATATATAATATAATTGTGCCATTGGTGGCCAATATCAATTTCATCAATAATATTTCATCAATATTATTGTCAATCATATTGCGCGTGTATGGGCCGCTTAAGCACGGCGTAAAACACAAATCAATCAAACTACTGTTAGGTGAATTGTAGACAAGAACTTCGATGATCGGCTTTGAAAATAGCTCTGATTGGTTTGTTTGATCTGGGATATAATACTTTATCCCAGGTTTGATTTAATTACTATTGCAAGTCATTGGTAAGTGTTGCGCAATAGTTTCATGCGTTCTTTTCGGCGGATTGTTCACTTCTATGATACAGTAAGTCATCTGACATAGGTTCATATAACATAAATGAATATAGATATCATGCGAAGAATTGACCTTTGCTTATGGCTCTTCACCCAGTGGGTAACTGTGCTAGGGCATTTGTTGCAAGTACTTGACTGGTTTCTTCATTCAATAGTCATGAATCAGCTTTACAGGTTATAGAAGCACAGTCATTCCTGAGTACATTTAGAATCATAACTAAGAATGATTATTGCATGCAGTGGCAGATGTGTTCGCAAGCGATATTAAATTGATGCTGGCCATACGTCCTACAAAATTTAATTATAGTAGTTATGATCAACGGATAGGTCAACAGGTAAATAACTCACTCAACATGTCTCAATCTTTCCCAGTGCCCTCGGTCGTTTCAATCGCTTCAATATAAGTGAACGTATAAAATATATATCCGAAATGCGACTAGGGGGTCGATGACGGTCTCTCGCATATTCCACTGGTGAACAATTATCTGAACCAATAACTGAATAGCGCAACAGTTTTCACCAAAGTACATTGTGCCCAGCGGAAATGGAACTCAACGTTCATTCTTTATGCAGTTTAAATAACGTCTGCGCCTATATAAATTCTACATGTTAAGAAGAATGACTTGCATTTTAAACAATAACAGTGTATAGTCATTTCGTTGACAGGAACGAGATCTGGCGAAAAGACCGGAAGCTAAAAATAATCTTTAGCTGTGCTTATTAGATTGGTGTTTACATCATGTTCCTTTGATTTGTAGTCAACGTCCAGCTCATGGGTATTTCATACATCTGACGAAAGATTGTCTACTTTTCCCTGTCTTACTTTATATGTATACAATTTAAAACTAGTGTGAATCAGGCGTGTACGTCTTGGTGCCTTGGACCTGTAATCAATACACCTATTAGGTACTTTTGTTTAGTTAAAGCATGGTTTTATTTCAACATCACAAATAGAAGGGGATAACGCCCATAGCTTGTACACGTTAATAATACTTATAACTACCTTAATAATTGTGTAGGCAGACGATTTATTTGCAATTTTATAATTTAATAGCTGGTTTAAAGCCGCCATCAGTTCCAGTATATTTGATGTGTTGGCGATTATAACATCTGGCATTTCCTTCAAATCATCGGACTGACAATGTTCTGGACTTCTGATCTCCGGCAATATAATGTTGCTGACATACTGTCATAGTCTTTTTCCAGTAGCGTCGGTACGAACAACGGATATGTATCCTCCTGACGTACCAGCCTCCTTCGCCAGGGCTATGGATTCCGAGCGTGCACTAGTTTTTCACTCCTTAAGCTTAAAAGCGTTAAGTTCAGACTTAGCCTTTGTGGAAGAAAAAACAGAGCCCTCTATTTAAAAACACTTATTCATAATATATATCATACATTCACAATGTAAGAGAAATGTGACATAAGAAATGGTTAAGATGTCTGAGAAAATAACTTCAGTTTAATGTTATTGAACAGATATCTTGTGCCTCGCTATCTGACTTTGTCATGATACGTGAACTTCAACATCATGAAGTAAAAGAAACGGTAAATGCTGATTGGATATACCTCATAATTTTAAAATTTCAGCTTCCCATTTCCAAATTAAGTTGCTTTCCTTGGCCATCAGTGCTAACGCAGAGTGTCTTCACAACCACGGTACAGTCATTGCAATCAAATAGAACAAGAGCCCACCTGCGCACTTCTTCACTAATAGTAGCCATTTTATAAAAATTATTATCCGTACACCACACCTACACTGTTCAACACCTGTGTCCGTCTCCACTGTGATCCTGAAGAGGTAATTTCCCTACACGTTAACCGTTGACCCAAGGCTCGAGGCCGTGTTTGATTCACAGCTCAACGTGTACTAGGCTTCGCTATTTTCGATATTTCGTGGATATAAAGTAAGATGAAAAATGAACGAAATTGAACTACCCTCAGTTTTTATATTATAAGCAAACAAGAAACTTAATGTTCATTGTCAATAGAAAAATATGAGACAGTCACGTCATGCATCCACCAGAACCAGGAAAATAAAGAAAGATATGTGCTTGCGTTAAAAGAATTCATGTACGAAAGTAGTCTAGCATATATAGTGCATGGCATTTGTTGTGACTATATGTGCCCTGGACATATGATATGATATTCGAATGTGGTGACTATAATGTTCGATAGATATATATCTTCAGGGTAAATAAGGTTAACTGACAATTTGGAAGTACAGAACATACCCTGGCTATTTGGTAAGACAATTATTACGTACGCTGCAATTGTGGCTTTTATCCAGAGGTTGTAGAGCATTTGGTAGAGAACTTGTTCACTAGAACTGCGTCTAATTAACATGGACACATATTTGGATATATAATTGCAGACGAATTATACATTTCTTACGAGCAGACATAACTATCGAGCAGACAGTTCCCGTACAATTTAAGACTGATCCAAAGAAAGATTACCAAGCTTTACTCTGTGGGTGTAATTGGTCTAGAGGGATATTTGACAATAGTAGTTAACTAAACCGAAACACTGGCTGGCCTTATTAGCTTGTGTCACGGCCTTAATCCTATGTTCACTCAAAACCAATCTGCCGGCTGTTTGCGTCTTCCAAATTCAATATCAAATTGTACAGTATTCCGCTTATATTATTCCGCATGTGCTTGGATTCCTGATACTCCTCAGCAGAAGCTGGGATAATCAGATCGACTTAATCTATATACTTGTAAGGAATTGGTGTATTACTTTCTCCGGAATGAATGGACTGATATCTCTGTCAACTCCAAAATCAAATGATGTTCATCCTCATGAGACGATATTTACAGAACAACAATTCGTTCCATGTGTGTATCTACTTCAACACATAGAATTGTTATATTGAAGCATACACTTCACACTAAGATTGTATCCTTGACTAGTATCAGTATTGGCAGATGGATAGTACGCTGAAAACTGAGCACTGTAGCAGCACAAAGTCTCATACAATAATATAATTATTGACACATTGATAGAACACTGGAAAACTGTATATAGCAGCACACTTTAATACTAATACAGTGAATGATACTCGAGCACGAACGAATGACAGCTTATATATATACAAACATACTTTTCCTACAAAAATGAAAACAACCCGTTTAGTTGAGTGGTTGCTGGGGAAACACAGGAACAGCTAGATAGAACTGAACTAGCCTTTCATATATGCCACTGGGTTCTAGTCGATCAAAATGGTCAACCGCACTTCCATTTTACGGACCTCGTCATTGACCGTATCTATGAAGATTATTTAATAGATCTAGTAACACGATCTCAATAGACTTCTGTAATTGAGTCTATCCCAGTACAGTGTAAAGTGCTATGCAATGATCGATTCAAAAAAGTTGGTGTCGATCTAATGCGGCATCGTTTCATGATAACGTTCAGAAAGAGAGCCCGCTATGTAATAATTGTATCATCAAAAAGCCAGTGTTATATACTAGGCTTTCGGATTGTGAGTTAACCTTATTTCCCCTGATGGAATCTATACAACCATCGGAATAGTCATCACTGTCCATATGCAATCAAACTTTACTTTCAATAAAAGTATCTCATCATTTCCAAGGCATATATATGTGTTCTGTTTGAGATGCCCGACTGCACCAGTTATTAACTAAGTTGGACTGGTTGATTGAGAATTAATGCGGCTCTTAAGATTATGTCACTCAAGGGTCGGCAAGCTGGAGGAAGAGGATTGGTGGATTGGTGTTTTACGCCGTGCTTTAGGGTATTCACTTATATGACGGAGGTGTGTTCATACAAAGTTTGACACTAGCACAACCAGGATGTGAATTTTTGCCATAATGTTGAAAAGGTAATCTTCCCCATGCCCGAAGTAAAGACAGCATTGCTACTTTTCCAACAAACTGCCCTTAGTCAGAGCGCAGCTGAGTAGGTGAAGGAAACCACGACAAGATGCGCGCCAATTCGTATATATCCTCATATCACTGGATGGCGCGGTACATCGGAGGTGATCAGTCTTCAGATTCAGGGTGGGTGGAGGATGTGTGGGACAGGGGAGGGGGAGGCGCCAGGATCCTGTTAACCTCCCCCAAAATGCCTGCACTGCACAAAAACGGAGGGAAACAGACCACACCCTGGAAGAAAGGGGGGCTCGAGACACCCTCTGGCCTTCTGCCTTCGTCGCCAATCCCCAGTAACATTTAACGAACATAAGATGTTCTTTTATGAACAACTGGTAAAAATGGACAATGACAAAATCAACGATTTTGAACTACCCTCAGACTTGAGCAAGCACTAAAGGTATTCAGTTGTCAATAGAAGAATAGAAAAATGAGTGAGTCAGGCAAACATCCAAAAGGTCTGCCAGAAAAACGAATAATGTTCAAAGTGGGGACAAGATTCGTGTGGTTATAAAGAATCAGAATTCATGTACAAAAGTAGTCTAACATATACAGTTTATGGCATTCTGTTGACTTTATGTGCACTAAAATTATGATGTGATGTTCGAATATGGTAAATATTATGTAGCGAGATAGGTACCATTAGTTGAAATAAGGTTAACTGATAATTTGGAACGACAGAAAATAACGCTGGCTATTTGATAAAACAATGTTTACACGCTCGGTAATTTTGCCATTATCGTAAAGCGGTAGAGTATTTGATAGACACCAACTTTTCCACTTGAAAGTGTCTAATTATAACATGGACACATATTTGGATATCTATAATTACAGGCGAATTATCAATTTCTTACAAGCAGACAGGTCACGTACAATTTTATATTGCTCCAAACAAAGATTATCAAAGCTTAAGTCTATGGATGTAATTGATCTAGACATTTTTGACAATAGTTAGTAGTTAACTAAACCGAAACACTGGCTGGCCCTGGGCATACCCGTCATGCAATAAAATCTCTTAATGCAATAAAAGTGCACTAAGGGTACCCTTAATGCAATAAATATCGCATTTAGGGTACCCTTAATGCAATAAAATAAATTATTGCATTAAGGGTAACCATTGTATCCCTCGTTACCCGTAATGTAACACTAAATGTGTTAAGCTTTCTTATACCTCACGTTTATTTTTACATCGGGCGACCGATGTC
>JAVFBX010246233.1:0-10211 GCA_034783855.1 Mopalia kennerleyi | reverse complement strand
GCAAGAAATGAGGGGAATCCCCCAAAGTCGTTACTACAAATCGTACTGTGAGAATGCAGCTTATCGTTCAGACCAAAGCGACAAGCACCCTATCTTTTCAACGCTGTACGCACGCGTCGCGACTAGCACTTTAAACTTTATTTAAAAAAAATGTCGTTTATGAGAGAAATAATTTCATCCCATAGTACACAGCGTTAGTAGATGAAGCAAAATAAGTAAACAAATTAAACAAAACACATGGCCATGCGCCTGTGGAATGATAACCCCAGGGAGTGAAAGATTGCTATCTCCCTTAACGTGACAGTTTATGATATATGAGGAAATAATTGGGTTACATTCATTTGCATAAACAAAGTAAACCTCTATTGTTTTTCTGAGAGGACCGGTTAACCCGGCGACACACTCATCAGTATCTGTTTCGCCCTTTTTAAAATGTCAAATATGTGTACGTACACTCTCAGAAATAATGGTTCTTTGAGTGTTCCTGGGATTACTATATACAGTAATCCCAGAGTGTTCTTTAGATATAGGGTGATTCGATATGGAGCCAAGGTGGTTTTATATGGAACCATTTCGACAGAAATGGTTCTTTGATGTAAAGATAAAAGGATAAATATTTGGAACAGTTGCTGTCAGGATTTCATACAGAACCAAAAAGGGTTCCACCAGAGCCAGGACTGAATAAACTTAAAGGGTTATATTTGAGCCATATTTTTCTAAGAATGTAGCAAGAGGATTCCAGACAACATTATTCTTGTATCGGAAGACCTTTTGAATGTCATTTTGCATACATTTCTTTAGTGGCTTCATTTAGACGAACTTTGAGCGCCATTCAATTGTCATCAATTGTGCATATGCATCAACATGATCCTAAGTTTATTCTTATACAAGAACAGGGTCGGTAAGTCACGTAATGTGATCTGCGCTATTTCACGTAATTCACTCGACTTCCGTACATGTACCCCAAACATTCTTTCTTGTTTAAGCATAAACAGAATTTAAAAAAAGCCAATTCTCCTTTCCATTCCTACAGCTACAGCCTACGGCAACACACAACACGACTCTGTCACTAAGTGCCGAATACCGATCCTTCAGAGTTTGAACGAGGTACACAGAAGTCAATTAGAGCAGAACCAGACGTACATTCCCTGTCACTGTTTTATTTCATGTCAATGTTTGTCTTGGTTGGATTACATCACACATTGTGCAAACCCTATTAGCATTGCGCTCATTTAGAACACGCTGCCTGCAGTGTAAACTTACTTGTCGGCCACAGTGTGAAAGCATGCACACGCGACTTCTCTGCATTTGTAACAATCGGCTATATCTCGCTATATTCTCGTTAGACTCATCACTACGCTTCAGCTAAGAAGGCGCAAGACCACTATTAATTTGCCTTAAGTCGTAATGTTAACGTTTAGCTCCACAGCTCCCTGCCAAACTTTCGTTGGGGCGAAAACACCTGGCACATACCTTAATTGGTCCTTTTGGAGTTTCCTATAAAAATCTTGACAAGGGATGACCGATGAGATTTTGAGATACAGAGCCCACGTTGAGAGAGGGGTTGTCAAGGTGCCTCAGAATGTAAACAACAACCGAATCACCCCTCCATCAAATGGTGCTAAATACACCACATGTGACCTATTTAGGCTATAATATTACACTGAACAGAAACGTCCACTCAATTACTTGACATCAATACCAACTAATAAAACAAGACAACACATTTTTTTTTTATTAAGAACGATATTCGAGGTTAACAAAACGGAAGTTGATAATAGTGGTCTTACGCCAGATGTATGAATGTGCATAAGAAAATCGGACATTTTGTACACGGGTACAACTTTGCCAGCATATCCACACTGTCAACACACTTATATAAACTTCAAAAGGTTTTGGAATAGGTAAATGTAGTCCAGCGCGTAATGTTGCTGACTCATAACGTGGGAAGTGTGCATTCTCCACAGAACGCGAACTATGTTCATCTGTTGATTTGAAAAAATGCATGTCATAACGGTGCTGATCACGTGACATCGATACACTCGAAGACTTCATACGCCTTGAAGCAGAAAAGTCCCAAACTAAAGTTTCTTGTTGAATCGGCTAGATTAATTAAGATGGTAATTTCATACCCATTAAAATGAAAAGATCCCAAACTTAAATCTCTTATTGAGTTAGCATACTAAGGGTGGTAATGTCATACCGATTAAAAGGAATTTGCCTGCTTCAGTTGATAATTTCACACCCATTATAGCGAGAAAATCACATACTTAACTTTCTTGTCGAATCGGCCTGCTTCTCCAGACAATGTCATACCCTTTTAAGTAGTAGATCAAAAACTTAGGTTTCTTGATTAATATCACATTTATTGATATTAAATTAAGGTGTAATGCTCGGTACAGGTTTTATGTGTATATTCATCATGTTGTTGTTGCTGTTTTTCTAATCTGACTGACGTTTTTATAAATAATATTAATGGATTAAGTTTTTTTTGGTAATATAATCTAACAAGTACAAGTAAATTAATTCAATAGATAACTTTCGTTGACTTTATTTTACTATTGAATAAATTTAAATGATTATGGATACAGAGCAAGATCCCAGTGACTATCTTTACAGATGGGAGAAGGAAACTCTCTGAGGGACAAAAAAAAAAGAAGATAAAATCACACCCTGGTGTAACTAACATAACACATGAAATTGTTTCACACGTCATGACAATTTTAAAAAATCGCCCCCAAAACTTCATGCAGTATGGTTAAATATATCGGCAACTGTTGACCTCCATGTTTAATGTGTGTGATACTGAAGACATTGAATTATCTCCCTTGGAAACTTTATGACGACGACGTAATGCTCTCACATGAACTCTGGGTTAAACCAATCAGCTGTGAAGATTTTGTTGCGAAATAGTTGAGAATAATAATGTATTTGAAAGAGATAATTATCTTTTCTTTTTGGATATCTGCTATTTCTAGTTTTACGTTTAGTGTATTACCTAATATTGTATATATTAATCGCGACGAGCTGTTTAGTTTGGTCAAACTTGGCGGCGGCCTCAAATCCTGTCGACTCATATCTGTCTACATTTCAAAGGAATAAATAGCGGGCACCCACATGTTTGGCCAACAACGTAGATTTGTTTTCCAATCATTAAGATTATATGGCCAGTGTGCTATCTGGCATGAGCGCCACTTTCAGGGGAACTAATGCCGAACTCCGTTGGAAATAGTTATGTATGATTAGTTAAGATGGGTAGGCTTTATTACATGTTTAGACCGGGTCGCAATTCTGATTATTCCAATTATTCTGTTTTCTGTAAATTGGGACCAGTGAAAAACTACATAGTCGACCTGAATTTTGAACCTGTTTCGGGTTTTGTCCGCACGTGCTGTATTTTGATTTAAATGATTCTCGGTATATATGCACTGGGTCTTCAGCATTTGAAATTAAATTATATCAAATGTTGAATAAGTTGTTATTTTTATTGTCAATCTATTGCTCCACCAGAATAAATTAGTCGTATCGCCATTGTTGTCTCTCTCATTTATTTGGTGGAATCCAGTATAGATAGGTCAAATATAAGCCAGAAATAATCATTTCATAGGAATTATACAAAGATTGAATCTATTTTTAACACTTGGTTGAACTGGGCTGTTTTCAAAGGTTGTGTTTACAAAGCTACATTTAGAGAGTTAAATGAGTTGAATAATACCAGACACCTATTGGACGCGTACCATACAGGAAGAGTCTGAGAGTCCAATGAGGTCAAATTATATGTTGTATAGTCACACGTACACCACAAACTCTCTCCATGAACTTGTACATCTTAACAACTACAACAAAGGATGGTCTGGCATGTTCTTACATTACCTTGAACCAACAATTATGTGTCCTGACTAAGGCACTTGCGGTTTTAAGGAAAAATTTTTTCTATAATTTATAATGTCATTCAGACAAAGTTTACCTTGAAATCTATATTTAACACATCAAACAGAGAGGGTTCAAAATAGCAAGGTCAAGGTCAACGTTTGTTACCACCACCTTGATAATGTGTCTGGATTCGAACCCACGAACTCACAGACCGGCAATTACTACATTAGGAATTATGTTTGACCAATCGTAGTAGAATATAATGACAATTTAAAAAAAATATAGACGTTCAGAATATACAACATAGCATCCGCAATTGTTTGATACCATTTGCAATTTTTAATGTGGCATGTCTTCTGTTGTAATATTTAAGTGGTGTGTTTTCAATAAAAGGGGCTCGCGGTCATGACATAGTGGTTGGCGTGTCTGTTTACTAATCCTACTTCGATGTACCGCCCAGGGGTTCGAGTTCGCCTGTCGACCAACATGTTGAGGAGTGAAACACACGATGTGGCTCCGATTATCGCAGCGGTGGTTTTTATCAAGGACGGTGTGAAGTGAATAATCCGTCTGATATAAGTGAAGAAGGCAATTACCGTAAACGCCACTGGCAACAAACACAGTCGAGCATGACAAATACAGGGCAATCACCGGGCGCAATACAAATACATCACAAACAGATAGTCTTAATGTTCCCCTTAGCTCTGAAGGCACCTTGCCCATTACCTCTTATAGCACCAGGGTAACAGAAAGCGCCCTCCAAATCCTCCACATTGTATGTATGACATACCTCATTGTCAGTTATATATTTTGAAATATAGTCCAGTTAACCAGTTTTTGTGTGTAATCAATATTCCTGCGCACAGGGTCGCGGAAATAATTTTTGGGCCCCACAGCAAAAGTTAAGGGTCCTATAAAAGACAAAGGTGGGGTCCCTTCCTGAAACCTCAGGCTACGAACGTCGGTGTGAAGAATGTTTTATCCACCACATGGAATTGTCATTCACGAAAGCACACATCTTATTTTGTATGCCGTGATCAAGTTACATCCTCGTTTGCCTTGTAACTTTCCGGGACGTAACCCCGCCCCTCACCCTCCTTCCCGTCTAAGTGGACCCGCCTGGATGAATGGTAACACACGTTCTCTCGTGTTCGCAAGGATGTTGGCCGTTTCCTCAAAAATGCCGTTGTCTGTTCCCCAGAATGGCTTGGATTGTGAAATCAGGAAAGGCTGATTAAGATAATTAACACAGGGTTTCTGACGAAAGATTGGGAGGGCCGAATTTTAAAACAACAGCTTATGGAAAAATAACTGTGGCCTGTTGAAACATGTCAGAACATCCCTCGGTGATTTCCGTACCGTAAATAATCTCATGCGACATATGTGTCATTCCGATGGCCTACTTATCCCACTGTCGTTATGTAGATCAGTGACTTATCAACGTGTTTATTGTTTATGTCTGAAGGGTATTCTTGTGATGATATGATGACGTCATTGAAGCTACGTCATTATTGAATTACTTACAGAGGTCAAAACTTATATTATTTACAATAAGCCATACTTACAAAAGGAAAAGGATTTTGTTTAAATGTGATTTTTACCCGAGAAACGGGCTCGTTTGATGTGTTTTTCAATACAAATCCGCATCGTACTTTGGTTGATTTCCACGCATGCGCACAAAACATCCAGTGGTTAACATTACACGTTTTCGTGTAATATTATTACTTCCATTCACCTCCGAGATAATGGTACCGATACGGAAAGTGTCGAAGGATATTCCGACATGCTGTTGAAATACATTCTGACGTAACGCGGACATTGACGAGATTGATACGCCTGGCACAGTTTGTAACCATCAAATACCATCTAGCTTTTCAACGTAAACTTTAACCTTGGGATATACCCACGCCATCACTATCTTACCAGGGAGTCACGAGGCGGAGCTGTTCATTTAGCCACAGTTACGGAAAATTCCAATTGCTTAAAAAATTGTAAATGTGTTATATAGGTCAACATAAAATGGAACAAATTTTTGATTTAAGAATACATAAATTTGTTATTAGCTTTAAAACAGGAATTGCATAGGTCTGCAGCTGAATGACCTCATACCATAGTCCCGGTGTATTTATACAGCTGTATTGGCGACGACGGTACAATTTTCTGTAATTTAACGAATATCACTACATTCGAAATGGCCCTGGTTTAGGATCAATCTAATAAAAATCAGATCTCAAAACGCCCCTAGTGTTTTACATTGAGATTTAACGCAATCACCCCACCTACGATGTCGATTGGTTTCTTCAGATGACCAATCACCGAGCTGCTTCTCAATTCTGGTTTGTAAAAGCCAAAGATTTCCACCGACGAACCGAAATTTCCCGACTGCGTATTTTTACATGACCAACGGATACATGCACGCACAATCAACGAATAGCATTCGAATAATAAACTTTGAGTGGAATTGTATTTTCCCCCGTTTAGATGCGACTTACAACATCAACACAGAAAAAAATCGGAAAACTTCTGCTTATTTTGGCTGAATTTGGTGTTTACCATGGACCCGTGTTTTCTTTGTTTTTATTGGACAACCGAAACAGGGACCTTTCGTGAATCTCATTTGAATAAAGCCGAACACGGGCTTACCTCCATGCCCACTTGGTCATAAACCTAGTACCATTTTGAATGACTAAATGTAATGATATTCGCTAAAACGGCGTAAATTGTGCGGTCGTAGCAAGGCAAATTACAGCTGTATAAATACACCAGGACTATGCTTTGATATCATTCAGCTGTAGATCAATCCAATTCCTTTTTTTAAAGATATCTGCAGTCACCCAAATTAAACAAATAATAAAATACTCATTTTTAAATGAATAAAAATATTCAATTTTGTGTTGACCTTCATAACACATTTTTTTACTTGTAAAAATAATAGCGCCCCTTCGTCACTTCCTGGTAAGACAGTTATGGTGCGGGTTTATCCCAAAGTTCCCAGTCTGCGTTAAAAAGCTAGATGATACTTGATGGTTACAAAATGCTCCACCGGTACGGTTAAAGCAATCTACTTCAAAATGTGCACATGCGTAGTATGGCTGAAAAATAAAATGAACTGTATTTAAGGATGGCTAACTTTGTTACACATCATTACTTAGTCCAAGTTTATTTCTATAATTGTAGATTGTCGCACTGCGGACGCACAATTGCACCATGGTCCTGGTTTCTGACCAAGCGGTGTGTTGTATGTGACATTACAATGCAGTTACGGTCTCGCTTGACTGCGCGCATAAAGTTTATTGCGGTGATTTCAATAGAGGCTTACATTGACCTTCGATCTATGTTATTCTGTTTTTTAACAAAATGTATATCGTTCAGGGCACTAGCTTAACCTTGTTAATCGTGCCAGAACTCTTGACTATTATCACGGCGAAACACTTTGGGTATAAATTAATTGATGTTCACAACAGCGTGGCTCAGTCATATTTCTTATTTGGCTGGGAATTAACTCCACACTAAAAGGGAAATACCTATCATTTTAGACCTAAACTTACTATTTTAATGGCATATTTTCAAAGACAAAGATCTGTATTGCCCTTGCATTCCAGTAAGCAGAATCGCTAATTAGTTAATTCAAATGGCGAGACTGACGTCATTGTTTGAAAACACGGTCGGTCACCAATGTGTCCGTTTGCTTATGGAAGGCATTGGAAGGCATCTGTAACAATACGGCGTAAAACGCAATTTTAAAAAACTAATTAATGGCCAGACTAATTCGATTACACGTGCAATGCAGATGATTGCCTTGAAAACATGTAATAAAAATAAAAAGTTAAGGTCGAAAATCACTAGTCCTTCCTTTTGAGCGTGGGTTAGTGTGAATACGCCGGTAAATAGGCTTCCGGCGAACAAAATGTACGATTTTGGTACATATTCATACATTTGTCAGGGCCGAGCGCAGGGATGGTATCGCAACAACGATAATCTCGCGAGATTTGACCAATTGATAGACAATTTTCTTTAGTTAATAAACGAACACAATGGGTGGGATACAGAAAATATTCTCTGTATAATTTATAAGCAAGTCATTTAAATTGTCTGCGCTTTGCTTTGTTGTTGTTGTTGTAATATCACTGCATTTCCTGATCAACTCTTTCGACTGTGCCCTGCTGAGGCGCAACTTGTATAACGTGTTGAATATATATCTATCGTTTTTGCATTCGTATCATCAGATACAAGGGTTTATTTTTCATAAGTGAAATTCTTTTTCACATATAAAAAGTGAAAATTAGTTTAGGTTTTTGTGTTTTTTTTTACTTATGCGAAAAAGAATTGCATATATGTTGAAAAGACTTTTAAATATGTTTAAAGATTTCTACATGTGTAAAATACATTTTTATTTTACATATGCGAAATTATGTTTTTGATGTAAAAAATAATTTCACATATGTGAAAAAAAATTGTACACAAGTAGAATAAAAGCAAAACTAATTCGACATATGTAGAATAAAGGTAGATAAAGGTGATAAAACAGCTTGCTAAATATTCGTGCTTTTTAAACATATCTGTCTTGTATAAATGCCAAAATAAATGAAAGTCGATTTTTAGCACATGTTGCACAACGTCGGTGACAATGGCACAACTGTTGACGATAAAAGCATACAACTTATTTTCGTGTTCTTGTTAGCATATTTTCGTTCATTTTATTAGGCCAATAAGACGCGGAGGTAAGCACAAAAATAAAGATGAACATCATTTTAATATAAACTGTCCTGATTGTTATGTGTTTTTTAAAAATGTTATTCTAGAAAACATTGGACTTTCAAACAACTGAAACGAATGACTAGGGCAGACGTCATTCATTTTTCTTGTTCTCCCCTGAAGACAGACGTCATTCATTTTTCTTTTTCTCCTTTGAAACGAAACGTGTTTGTCTTCAGAACTAGATTGCGAAAACTGTTTACGGTATACAATTACCATCCCGGGACTGACAGCTGCTTCAAACGTGTTCACGAAGTCGTGTATTGTACCATCATTACCCGTCGTGTTCATTTGACTGGAACACATTTTTATTATGCCAGTTTGAAACTAATAATCCTCGTTTCTTACCGCGTGCATCGCTTCAACGAAAGGTCATATAAACATGTAAAAGTCTCACAAACCAGCAATATGTTACTTTACATTTAGCAAAAGATGATTGATAAGAAGAGCATATTGACATTTTGTGACGTGTAAACAAAATACCGAGACAGTAATTAGAGAAAGGAAGGGCCACTATATTTGGGTCAGTTCATTGTAATAAACAGTTGACGCAAATTAAAGACCTCTCCAAAAGTCAGTCACAAAATGAGCTTACCTTGACCTAAAAACGACCAATCACCGCCCTGTATTTGAAGGTGACCAAGGTTTCCCGGAATCAGCCCAGGGGCCCCCTTTTCCCTTCGCGTGCAGTCCCCCGGTCGATTTGGATGCACTATTTAATTAAATTCTTTGTTCACTCGTCCAGTGTCGTCAGACCGGGGACATCCCCTAGTTCCCCAGATACAGAGCAGGGTAGGCCATTAGAATCTCATATGGTTTTCATGACAGGTCGCGTTTCAGAACAGCATAATGAAACTGCTATTCGATCTACAATTTTGTAAGTCAATGCAGAGACTGAGAAAATCAACCCCAAATTATATGGTATGTGGTAAACTATACGAATGTATCCTCTGGCAATAAAACTTAAGGTACGTATGCGATCCTATTGGTGACGCCTATTGACGGGTAAAGATAACAACTATTGCCAACTATTATTATATAGGTACTTTTTATATAAAGGCAATAACATCAACTTTTCCTGGTTGTATAATGAAAAACAAATTTTGCACGCAATTGGTCTGAATTTTATTTGTGACTCCCAAAATGTAAATAAAAATCATGCTTTCGTCAGATATGTTGAAAAAAAAACAAACTTTTTTATGGGAGGAGGAATTTCCCCTGCTTACGTCGAAGCTTGAAGAACTTGAATGAAAAGTCGCAAGCTCGTAAGGTTTTCATCGCAAGCTCGTAAGGGAATAAAATCGGAAAAATACGTGATTTTTTAAAAAGTTAGTTTATAATATTATTTTCGAATAACATGATTTAAAACACATTAGGAAAGACCTTTAAAACAAGTGAACTATTCAAGTCCTCCAAAAGAATATTGTTAAAACATCACAGCCTGTTTCAAAATTTCCAAATTCTAAGGTACACAAAGTATGTATTATTTTAGTTTTAAGAGAGAAAAATTGCTTGCCTACAAATTCTTGGGGGGGGGGGGGGGTTACAGTATCCTTAATTGTTTGTTTTATAGCAATCGGAAT
>JAVFBX010246222.1:0-10212 GCA_034783855.1 Mopalia kennerleyi | reverse complement strand
TCAGAAAAATAAGTATAACTCATTTGGTTCTGTAATAAGAAAAAAAGTCCTTGTTTTGGGAACTAGTGCCTCTTTAACTAAAGCTTCTGGTATTACTTGTGGAATTTCTATTATACACCTATAAGAAAACTAAAACAAGGACAAAATCTGATGACGAACAGATACAAATTTATTCACTTGAGCAAAATTTTATTTCAAATAGCATAAAAATCAATTCAAATGGAAAACTCGTTATCATTTTAAAAACTGCTATGCTGACGAATGTTACTGCTAACCTTCTGTGGCTCGCTCAACCGATCTAACTAAATTCCCAATCTCGTTGTTATTATGGCGACGTCTTGCCCACGGTTTGTGTTTCTCTTTATTAGTATGGTCTGTAATGGTGAATCGGTGATCTACTTTTCGTTAAAATAATGTCGCCTTCTTGACCATTATGCTCTACTGTCTTAAGGGTTGTCTCTGGGAAGTAACTTTTTATCGATGGAGTTGCTGAAATATAGGTATCTTATACTGTGGGTCTGGTTGTAATAGTGCCTCCGTCTAACACACAGTTAAAAGCCTTGCTCAATATGATTAACAGACGAAGGCTTGTTCGTAGATTTGGATGTAGATCCCATGCCATTACGGTTCGAATGTAGTAGTGTCTGCATCGAGCCCATGTCTCGCAGTCTTGCTTTATATGTTTCTCTTGTTCCATTTGAACCATTTCCTTTAACTTCTACTTGTTTTTTAACCTCATCTGCGTATTTTATTTCCCTTAACCGATTTCTTGCCAGTTCATGGTGAATATCCACCATATGGTGGATGGCCTCGTCACATTTGACTTCAACAAAGCGTCGTATAGTCTCCATGTGTTTATGCGGGTGGTTGGAGGGAGCTTCGTGTTGCCCTGGTGCTCTCCGAGCTAAAGGGAAACAGGAAGCCGATCTGTTTGTGGTGTCAGTATTGCGACCTGTTATTGCCCCGTCCTGTCTTTATTTGTTGCCAGTGGTGTCGAGGGTGGTTTCCTTCACCCATTGGGCTGGCACATCGTCATATAAGTGAAATAGCCTTGAGTACGACTTTAAACCCCAATCAAACAAACAAACTCCATGTGTTTACCATCCCCTCCATGGACGTCACTGATTCTCTGTATCTGCACAAGTCGAGGTATACAGATATTTCGAGACTTGATAAAGATATTATCGACCGGGTCTTGACCTCTTTTGGTTTGTTGCCCGTTTTGGATTGACATGTTGTCTTTAACCCGAAGTAAAATTAATTTATAATCGAATGCCGTCTTTCAGGTCTAAAGTCCCAAGGTCAACCAACATAAGGTTTCTTAATTGCAACTTCCTAGTAAAACCTTGTGTAATCGACCTTTATATGTAGGAAGTGACTAAACATCTTGGACAGGGGATAAATAGGGTAGATAACTGTTGTATTGGAGCTACATTCGTTTAGCAATACTTACAAAAGAGTTAACACACCTTTATTTAGTATCATCAAGGCACGTTTAATTGCATTTATTTGTTTTAATCAGCACTTAAACCTCAGATGGGTGGGTAGAGGTAAACATCTACTTAAACATTCAATGATTCGGTAATTCGATAATGATTCGGTTTTGGGCAGCCCAGTCCTCGTAAGAACATAAGCTTGCAACATAATTGGTATAACCTGAGATATAGTATCATACTATATATATCCCAGGTATAACCTTGAAATATAATTGGCCAACTTTATAATAACGTGAAAATAGGATAAATTATTTTCGTATTTTATTAAAATCCCTTTTCAAAATAAAATAACAAATATGAGAGTAACTAACACCGCCAAATAGCCCAAATGAATAAAGTCAAATTCCTAAAATGATATATAACGGACAACACCCGAAAGCTCATCAGAAACAATACTGACACAGGCATTTTATACATAACATTTTCCGGTCAAATTCAGTGTCAGGTTTAGTGTTAGTTTAGGGTAAGGTTTGTGTTGGGCTTTAGAGTTAGCAAAAGGTTTCGTTTTAGGGTTAGGTTTAGAAGCCTATTAACCCTAACCCAGAACTAAAAATTTACGTTATATCTTACATGGCAGATAGGCCAATTTTAAGTTCATGAATTTGTAAGTTAAAGGCTTATATTTTCTGCATTTCACGAGTCTCTATTGAAAAGCAGACCTGATCTTATTTCCCCAAAATGATAGACTAACGTATTCTGGTCTAGTTTTTCCAATATCTTTTCTGCTGCAAATATTATGCCAGATTCACGTGGACTTCCGGCAAGTCTTTGTTTCAAACAAAAGTTAGTATCGACATTATTTTCGATTCTTATTCCAGACAAATTATTTATGATAGTATTCGGGCTGTCTTCAAGTTCTATGCGAATTTGTTTTTTCTATGTGACTTTTTGGAACCGTTAGGAGGCCGCGAATGCCGGCTACAAGATTAGTGAGGTGCAGCCAACAAAATAAATGACGTAGCGCAAGACCCTTTCCATAAGTGTTTCGACTTGTGACCGTTATTTTGAAGTGCCTTACATACAGCTGTGAATATAAAGAAACAAACGTTGCTCAAACGAACTCTAAATGATTTTATAAAGACTCCATCGCACGGATTAGATCAACTGAACCAACAACTGGATGAAGTCTCCATGAGTGCTCCTTTAGCACCAAATTTTACTGGTACATGTATTATTACGCCAGTCATGCGAAATTTTGTAATAAAGCTTCTATCTTTTTGATTTGTGGATAACGCTGTTTTGCTGGGAAACTCAAATCAACTGTCAAACTCTGCAGACTTTCTATAGTACTTTCTGAAAAAGTTCCAAGTTACCAACATTAGTAATCCTGCTTCGATGTACCGCCCACATGTTCGAGTCCGCCGGTCGACCATCATGTATATGAGTAAGTCATACGACGTGGCTCCGACCAGGGCAGAATTAACCTTTTAAACAAATAAGCACGTGCTTATAGGGCATCAAAGGAAAAGGGGCTCCACAAAGATACAAACATAATTTGTTTTACTCCATTTTCCTGTATGTTATTTTTCATTTTGAAAAACAGAATTTGATTTCATGGTGTATTATTGAGGACTAGTAGTACACACCTGTTATGCGACATCTTTCCGAGGAAAGGCTGAAAAGGGTATCGCCTCTCTTCAGTTCACACCTTGCCCTCCCATACACGAGTTAAATGAGGTTTACGACAGCAAATTACAAGTGACGCCTCTTTCCCAACCAAATCAGACTGGGTCTTTCATTACTAAAATAAACGGCAGTCTAAACACAGGATGGCAAATAGGCTATATATTAAATAGTCCTAACATTATCGCATACGCGTTACGTGACTCAGACAGTTGTGCCAATCTTATTTATTGTCGACAGACCTCATTTATTTGCATGAGGGTTTGTTTTATCAAAGTTAATCACTGTTGCTACCTAACTGAAATTAATAATATGATCAATTTACACGGTAGATGTCTCTTTTTTTTAACCATTGATTGGGATTGTCAGTTATTTCCACAAGCTGTTCACGTTGACACAGGTAGTTGTAAAATGAAATGACTTAGCCATCCAGAACACACACAATCATATTATAAACGTTCTCACATACAAAACGAAATACAGAAACAATTTCTTTCGAAATTTTATTTTCATTCATTTCTCTAACCTCAATAACAGGTATTAAAGTTATATTTACAATAAATTATATGTACATACACATTTTTTTCTGGAAGCAAATGGATAAGATTTGTAGATATAAATGTGGATAAAGCAAATCGTGGAAATTATTAACTATATATATAGTAAATCAACAAAGTAGTAACGGTAGCTCTATTGGCTGAAGCATCAGGTACTGATACATATCCAAATGACTACATTATGCGGGGCCCAATAGCGACAGGCTAGTTACTGTGTTAGTAGATGCTTTAATAAAACTTTTTCTGAATCGACAAGAAACATCTGGGTACTGCATTAAAATTAAAAATCGTTAACAATTGCATGGGAATTTATAAATCGAGTATAAATATTGCAATTTGTTTTTATATTAAAATTGAGGTCATTATGCTCATAATTATGGCGGTACGCCGTGTCATAGACCAATTGTTCAATTATTGAAGCCTGTCGCTATATTTCGACGTCAAGGTGATTTACATGACAAACAGTATGTTACACCAAGACAATCTGGGTCCACAATTTCACTGAAAACAGTATACCAAAATATTTTAAGAATAGCGGTGGTATACGTTGTACAGTACAATTGTCATTCTGTATACCTAAATGTGCATCGATGCCTCATAGCATACATGTTATATATGTAACTGGTAAGAATGGCAATTTCGATTACAATAATACTGACTTCGAAATATATCCCTAGGACATTTATAATACTCGTTTGTGGTCACACAGATTTTTAGGTAATACATACATCAATTCGATTTGCAGAAATGATTTATATCACGTACTGCTCTTTATACTGAACTAAAGAGTTTTGCTGACTTGTATTACACACATTTGTCAATTCAAAGGGGTCTATGTGTCACCAAATCACTTGTTTGACAAATTTAGATCCAAGTATCTGTCCTATGTCGCGTACGCTTTATTGACACTGTTCTGCAGATTTTGGTACTTTGATTGCAGATATTACTCCACAGAACAAATATACTTAACCGGTTGTCTCTTAACACACTCTTCTTGGTTTCTGTACATACATTGTAAGAGTCTGTGGGGGATTGCATTGTAAATGATGAGTAAACCAATTTGCCCTTTCCTGTGAGTCAGTTTCAATAAACCCTATACATATTGCTTCATTCGGTGTTTCCATCCACTGTCAATAAGAATAGTAACTTCACATACCGTAAGCTATACTACTTCTCACGGAAGAAAACACATACGTCCCATAACATTTCACAAGTTGTCATGGGTGAACACACTGTTGTCGTTCCGGTTACATCAACTTGCATGTAATTTTTTTTTTACAAGTAAGTGATTCGTATCGCCATTTTTTTTAAAACGGACGAAAATGAAGTTTACTTTGAGCAGCCTTTCTTTCACGTAACACAGACCCTAATGTGGCGCTGTTCATTATTCACGGATAAAGACTAAAACGTCCACATTAACACGAAATTATGAATGTCACGTGTATGACACGGGTGGTATGTAATTGAATGGGTCTTCCATGGCTTTATTTCTCTTGTACTGTACATTCGATGTATCAGACTGAGTGGGTTTCCTTTTAACACCCCCTGTTTGAATGTCCAATTGGTGGCAATCTGTATTCGGGTTAATGTTTTGGAAGGTTGTCTGTCCACCGAGATGCTGTGAATTGTATTGTTGTTGATTCCCGTAGGAAGCGTAATCATATACAGGGTAGCTGAAGTCCGTAGCTGCTGGAGAGAGACACGAGCTGGCTGGCACATCAGATCTGAAACAAGATGCAAAACATATGAGCATTATGTGTTCGGGTAAAAACTGATGTGACACACATTGCGGCATTAACTGTAGATAAGGCTACATGATATTATAGACGATCAGAGTTACATAACTCTGCATCTACATTAACTGAAGCCATTTTGGTCAAAATGTATTTACCAAATTAAAATTATGAACAGTGGCAATGAAGTTAAGTTCAATAAAGTAGTGAAAACCAATTCTGTATATATTATAGTATTCCTACCCGAATCGAAATGCACTAATATCCAGCTTGCATGCAATATCAGAAAATGTTCAAATCCCTATTGTGAGAATCTACAAAATCTTCCAACACACGTCTAATGTTTCTTTCAACTAATATCAGATGACTTGGAGGCTTGTTTCCTTATTAAACGGTACACCTTCTGTGTTATAAGCACCCCTCCACCCACAACTCTATTGTACAAGGACATACCTGTTTCTGTCGGTTGTAGAATGACAGTATCTAGACATATTATTATGCCAGTCATTTGAAGCTGTAGATCCTCCCAAATTTCGACCGTCTACATTGCTACCAGAGGGATACTGAAAAAAAGCGTATTTCGCATTTACTTTATTATCTACTTTTTAAGATATTCCAAAGTAGTCCTTTTTCTGACATTTGTCTAACCAATAACAGTTTTTTCAATGTATTCATATACTTATAATGTTATAAAAGTACAATTATGACTGATAGGTGTCCAAGGTATATACAAAATAAATAAACTGAGATTTAAAAACCAGAGGCTCTACCAGACAAGGGAATCTAATTGAAAACGATAACATCTCAGGTGTTTTGAAACGATCTGGACTTTATTTGTGTTAATTAACAATTGAGATAAATACCTGCACATTGCTGGAGCCAAACGCATACGAGTAGGCGGACTGACAGTCCTGTGTCCCGGGGGTTCCGTTGAAGTAACCGTAACTATAGTTATCAAACCGCTGCTCACTAGTAATACAGATAAAACAACCAGAATGATCAACAACAATCCGCGGATTATGCTCTTAATTAAACGTCATGAGATTTTAGAAAAGTAACAGTTGCTACTAATTAGGTAGTGGTGGTACAATATCGCACTGCAAAATCCAAAATGTATGTTGATTTTAATATAAGCCTATTAAAAGAAGCGTAACACGTTAGGTAACAATTAACATAAATCACGGGCACGATCAAGACTGTTGGTATGTACTGACCAGGAGTTGTGTGGAGTTGTTCTTTGATCCGGCGCTAACATGGTGGTTTGGGTAAAGTCGGCATTAGGTACCGGTGTGTTACTGCCTGGCGAATAGCTGGAGACGGAGGAACGCGGAGAACTGTCGTTAGAGTAAACATCATCAAACCGGGTAGAACAGATCGGCGCAAAGGATGAGCCTGGAAAATAGACAATTATACGAGATATTTATTTCATATCAGCACAAAAAGACATGAGATGAATAACACGGATAGCTTTTACTGGGTTTCTTTTCGTTGTAGCCTACTTAAACAAAATCATACATCAGACAATCAGGCTTTGAAGTCTATAGTGTTTTTCTTCGGGTGATTGACCTTTCACCCGTATATTATAATCAATAAGAAACCTTGATTTGAGATACGATGTCCTATATATCTTAACCATCTTGCACAAATCTCTGATAATGTTGTGTACAAAATCGAATAGAGGAATGCCTTATTGTTCAATCATCGTCATTAACTATAGTATAATATATTGTATCCGGATGACCAGATGGATTGCGTTTTTGTTAAACAAAACGTAATGTGTGGGGGAAATGACGACATAGTGCCACATCGCATATGGCCGTTCAAAGTCCTATTAGATTTGCGCAAGAATCCGGTGTTCAAAAAGACATTGGTAAGACGAACTCAAATCAATCGGTTACATAAATTTAAAATGTCAGTTTGATAAGGGTTTTGTTCCGTGCTTAAGCTTATTTTCCTCATATGAGGATGTGTCACGAGGCACAGCCCATGCACTGGGTAACGGAAACCTTTCACCCCTGGCAACAAACAAGGACAAAATGAGACAAAGCCAAGACTTGAAACAAATTTGATTCACAACAGATCCGCTTTGTGTTGTATCTTTCCTCGAAGAGCACCTGATCAAAACAAAGCTTCGGCCAACAACCCGCTAATCTTGTAATATAGAACAATATAATTAGTTGTCATACCTGATATGGGATAGTCTCGGCCATTAGTTATAACTGTAGACCGTTCTAAGCAAACTCGTGAATTATCTGTGTGACCGTCAACTCCTAATGAAACGTTCGCTCCAAACGAATCCTTGTAGAGTACTGGGTTCGGTAAAATGGTATCGTCTGAGATATCTGTCACAATAGATAGATACGTTAGTCATTATACAAGTGTTTTCGATGCTGCAATCCGCGAAAATGCAGCGTAACGGAACTTAAATATGAAATTTGGGGACGACAGAGGCGCTTAGTTGGAAATATTTTCTTTGGCAGACAGGAACACAGACCATGAGTTTCTGTCATTGGCCTACAAGCCGTACATGTGGTCCTGTTCATAAGTTCACCTCACAGCATGCAACACAATAACTCACGTTGAACCACAGCATCAGGAACCCGGCTTTTTATTCTTTTATATACTGATTTTTGAAATCGTTTTCAGGAGTAAAATTAAAAATGAGAGTTATGTCCCCTTATTGCTAAAAAGATAGCAGAGTTGAAATACTTCATTAATGACCTTAAACAATGGATTTAATATTGCTGATTGTCTTGTAGCTACACTTCACGTGTTAATTGGCTTTTTTGTTTGCTTTGTATGGGAGCCTGTGGGGATTGAAAACCAATCATTGGCTTCAGCTTATATGAGCCCCTCAGAGCAATAGTGGTTGCATTTTTAGAGTTATTGGTAGATTCTGGTAGCTGAATAGTTTTTCTATTTCCTGACTGAAAGCAATAGTGTAACAAGTCCAATTGCTCACTGTATAACACATTATATAAATCACTATAATTTACTTAGCTAGCTCTTTTAAACTCTGGGAGCCGTTTACTCAAAAATGACCAAAACGGCACTTAGACCACTATTGCTCTGACGGTCTCAATTGTGATAGGATTGACGTGAAATAATCTAGCAATTGTTGTGTGATATGTTCTTAAACAAAAATCGCCGAATACAAATGTTGCAGTCCACTTCGGTTTAGTTTACTTAAACAGTGTGGAACTTTCACCCCATGCACAAAACAGTTCTCGATCATTGTACCAGATAACGCACCCACTGAGAAGATTCTAATGCGTTTAAACATTTAATGGAGATTATAAACTTTATATGTATTTTGTCTCCCCAACTAATAAATTCCCATTTGCTCCTTCTGTTATGTGGGTATGAATGAATATAATAATTTCATATGCCTTAGCCAGTCAACACTATAATTAGAATATAATGGGCATGTTTGTCGATCAGAATAAATAACTTAACAATAAAACAGCGCCCCGCATCTATGGCATTTAACCAAACAGCAAGAGACTGCCTCTGCATACACTGAAAAGACAAGTCAATTCTATTGCATCACAAATGAGTTTGAAATGAATATTCACCCCATATTTTTTTAGTTTATACCGATGTTTTTAATCTTTAATTTTTTATAACATAAAGAAGTACTGTATATGCATTTAAATAAATAAAATTGAGATTATAAAGCTGTTTGAAATGAAGGACGTTTTAAATAATCGATCAACATGCAGCAATTGAAATACATTGTATATATTTCTCAAGCAATCAAACTGGCACAGGGATGTAGATTAATTAGAATCGATAAATTATCTTCTGTTCTAAATAACTCCCAGAGACAAGTTTCTTAATTAACTTTAATCTCGAGATGTGTTATGGGTAACCTATGGACATCTTGAGAGAAGGTATTGACCATTAATATGGTGTATAAAATATTGTTAAGAATGTAGCTAACAAGATATTCGGCATGGATTATGAATACATCAGTCTACAAATTAGTATTTCAGATATACAGAGATTAACCAATGAATATGTATGTAAAGCAAATGAGTGTTACAACCTCTCTGATACAAAGGGGAGTTTCGCGTTAACCAGTAGATCTTTTAGATTTTTTGTTTCTCGTGTATGATATAATGGATCTTTGTGAGAGAGGAGAAGACATTTTAGGTACAATATTTGGATATTCCTATAAAAGGAGACTAGCACATAGGGTGTTTGGCTGGTCATATTGGGAAACAAATGGAATTATTTCTTTTTTAGATCCTTTGCCTGGTTCCCAATTAAAACCCAGACCCAGTGGATACAACGTTTGAAGAGTTTGAATCCAATAAGCCTCCATTTCTTAGTGTTTCTGTTTGGTTTCTTCTTTAGAGGGAAGAATTTGTGTTTTTTTCAATCGCATCATATCAGAATGATCTTTAACAGAGTGATCAGGGAGAGTGAAATGTTCAGCTATTGAGGATATGAGGTTGGACCTAATGGAGCTCAAATGATTGTTGGCTCTAAGCCGAAGGGATTTTTGGTTTCACCAACACATTGTTTTAGACACTTCTTACAAATAATACGGTATACCACATCTTCTGAATCACAATTCAAATTGTCTACCGAATGATACACATTTCTTGTTTGTTGCCCAACAAAGGAGGCCCTATCTGCTATGTAAGTATTTAGTTTGCATCTGGGCTTAATACATTTTGGGCACCTGCCAGACACTGTTACAGGGCGATGTTGTATTTTCCTTTAGGAGCTGATTCTAGTCCTTGTTCTAAGTTATAACTGTTCAGTTGTTTGAAGGTTTAGGATTTGATTTGGCGA
>JAVFBX010246211.1:0-10212 GCA_034783855.1 Mopalia kennerleyi | reverse complement strand
GCCACTAAAATATTAAAAAAGGCACCTGGCATAAAAGTTATCGATACACGAAAACCAGGTGGGTATCCAACCGCTGTCAGTGAGGGTGCAAATAATGATGCTGTATATGTTGGCCGGATCCGCGAAGACATATCGCACCCTCGAGGTCTCAACTTATGGGTGGTTTCCGATAATGTCAGAAAAGGTGCCGCACTAAATAGCGTACAGATAGCTGAGTTGCTCGACTGATGAGCACCATGCACGCCATACTGTTGAAGGACTTTGGTGATGTGTCACAAATGGAATATGGCAAGACCGCCATACCTGAAATATCTGCAGATCAGATTTTAATTCAGTCCAGGGCAACATCAGTCAATAAGCCAGATGTCATGCAGCGGATGGGTCTGTATCCACCGCCAAAAGGCGAATCAGATATTCTGGGTCTTGAAGTGGCAGGTGTGGTTGAATCGGTGGGTGAGGCAGTAACGCGTTTTAAAAAAGGAGATCGAGTATTTGCTTTGGTTGCCGGCGGGGGCTATGCCGAATATGCGTCAGCATATGTTGATCATGTCATGCCGATTCCGGAAAACCTGGATTTTGAACAGGCGGCCTGTATATGTGAAACCTATATTACTGCCTTTTTGAACCTGTTTATGCTGGCTGGACTTTCAAACCATCAATCCGCACTTTTGCATGGCGGAGGCGGCGGGGTTAATACCGCAGCCATTCAGTTATGCAAGTCACTACTACATGATTCGAAGCTCTTTGTGACCTGTTCATCCGGTAAAGTCGAACGCATCAAACAACTTTGTGTTGATCACGTCATTCAGAGTTTTTCTCTACATAAAACGTCAAAAACATCCAGTACATTTGACGTCATTATTTACGTTGTATAATCTAGGTTTCATGTGAAACAAAAAAGTAGTGCCGAGCCCCACACAGAGGTGAATGCCAAGTGAGCCTATGGTAGAGTTTGGTAGGCAGGCTGCCCTCCCTTGCCGTAAACCGATAACGTTATTTAGGAAAGGGACGTCACTCTGTTGTCGTAACGTCATAACTGAAAACCTCCATATTACCTGAAACTCGCTGGCTTTCCTGTAACTGCATTCCATGTGTTCCTTCGTTGTTTCAAAACAGCTGAGCAAGCTTATTTCATAGTCTAATCAAGATGTCAACATCCGACGAAGTACGAAAGGTAAAACACCTGGGACCGGTTGCTCAAAGCTCTGTTAAGTTAACGGTCCGTTAGATGACGTTACGTAACAATGAAGTTCCATTGCGGCGTGACGTCATTTTATTTGTCACGCAACGGCATCTTACTTGACGTTAGGCTTACGTAGCCTTGAACAACCGGACCCTGAGCTTTTCTTCAGTAAAGGTTTTAGCTTCCGTTGAAGTAAATTACGAAGCAAATCTATCTGATCTAACAGAGTTCACCAGAGTTCTCAAGAGTGCTCATATTACACCTGAGATCAGGTCACCATGCGAATGCCCAGTGTTTGTTCCGACATCTGAAGATTATACCGAATGATGTCAATACTGTTCTATTAACTTTAAGTATAGGCATACTTCATAAATTGTTATCTGACCGTTACTGGGCCCTTGTTGTCTGTGTGGTTGAAGTTAAATAAATAAATAGAGTTCGTGATAGGTCTAATTAATCTTTTAGTGTCTGCATTATTTTGTAGATTTGTTATTATTTCGACTGCAAAACTTTCGTGGGGAGATTATTTATGGTTGTTTTCTTAACCCATGGGCTCGTACGACTGACCGCATAGAAGTTTGATACGTACATACTGCATGTAGACAGAAATCTCGTACATTTTACGAACTTCAACATATATGATTTGGCGGACAGGTGACTAAGTTCAGATAGTTTATTATGCAAATCTCGTATCCATTCGTGATTTTGCCTTACATAAACGACATGACGTTAAATAACTTTTATTTTTGTTCTTAATTTCACAGCTAGCATTTCCCCACAGATGTGCCAGGGAAGGGCGTGTCAAAATGGCGGAACATGTTATTTTACCGGGTCTGTTAGTTCATGTTACTGTGCTGCTGGATTCTACGGCTCTATGTGTGAAAAGCACAGAGGTGAGTTAAGAGTTTATCATCTGAATGTTTCCAAATCACATGGCTTAAAGGACAACTATACAATGACGATAAACTGATGTGAAAATGAAGGATATGAATTGGCTGTATAGGTAAAAATGTATTTGTTACTAAAGTTGAACTCATCGAGTATTTCTATCAGACACAATTAGGCAAATTATCCATTTTTTAAATCTAGCTAAATTTGTTTTATATTTTAGCATAAGTGATTTTTTGTTGGTTGTCTTTGCTGAATTTTTGTATCTAATGATCATTTTCCTGCAGATGAATAGTCAATTTAGTTAAAATCTGTCAAATTGTTTAAAGGCATTCGATGCCTTTCTTGTCCGTTTTCATAAAGTGAAAAATTGGATGTTCGAATATAGTTTGACTTTTTTTAATGCTGCTACTGGACTATTTCAGGTTACAATTAACATACCAAATGTATCATAGCGTTCAGATTACAAAACATTATTGGACCGTAGATTATTGAACACATAATAGTCGGTAATTCTAAAAACTCAAAATTAAACGGTCAGGAGAGACCAAACTCTGTATCTCTAGATAAGGCTGCATGATATGATAGACGATCAGAGATACATAACTCTGCAGCTAGTGTCAACAGTTCTTAAAATAAATTTATAGACGCAGTTACTAATAATGCGATTTTTTTTCTTTCAGTAAGCATTGAATGTTCAAACGGCTCCATGAGGGCATTCGTCAACCCGTATTCAAACTCTGGATTCAATGGCGTCATCTATGTTTATAAACTGTCCAACGATCCAAATTGTCGTTTCCAAGCAACAACCCCACCTGATTACGAAGTCTACGAGCTGACGCTGCCGTTGCTTGGCAACGGGGCATGTTCATCGGAAAGGAAAGAAATAAACTTAAATGTAATTCATTATTTAACTATATCTTGCTGCTATGTTTTGTTTATCTACGCGAACAATAATGTATTTTTTAAATGTTCACATAAAACTATATTGTATCACATAGAGCTTTTACCCCAATACTAAAAGGTTTTAAAGTGCAGTTTTATTTTTTAAAATATCGACAGAAACCGGTATGAGCATTTGAATTTAAACATATTTTAATAGTTTATTTATCCACTGACTAATGTAATATTTCCCGAACCGTGGTAAATTTTCGAATAACATTTTTTGAATACATGAATTATTATGTTGTTTTTTCAGGGAAATAAGGTATTCGAGTATCGAATTTTTGTAAGGTACGACCGGCTTATCACATCGTTTTCTGATGAGAGGCACGAGCTTCAGTGTGAGTTTACGTTGAATGGCACGCTGACAGCGTCGACGTCAACCGGATTTGATGAAACGTGAGTGGGAATAAAAGAAAATTAAAAAAATCAATACTGTGTTATTTATATAATTCACTATATCAACAAATGTCAAATATTTTTTTAAAAATTCTTTAGTTTGTTATTCCTATCACTCTCGCATGAGACAATATTTTCTTGGAAAGTTGTTCGGTTTTGTAGATTTCTCGATTTCTTAACTAAAAATCAATCACAGTGCTGCTTATTTTTCAAAATGAAACGCAGTTTTACGTTATAAAATAAAAGGAAAACGTTATTTTTGTAAGACCTTTAGCAATATCAGGCGAACAGAAAAATTTTCTGATGACAACAAGAAATATACCAGACGTCCTTCCTCCTTCTATCCAAACAATACTTCCTTCGTTCATTCATTCCTTCACACACACACTCACTCACTCACTAACTCACTGCAATCCTTCATTTTTTCCAGAGTGTTTGAGCAATTAACGGGAACAAACACTAGACGAGGCTATCAGCCGGTGTCGTTGGTAATAAAGGATGATACAGACAGCATTGTGTCGAGTGCGGTCCTATTGGGAGATAAGCTATACCTTGAGTTTAAGCTTCCGGCTAATGAGCTAGGCAAGTTTGAGAAATTTCTCGCTTTGTAGAAACTATCAACAGGGAGTATTATTGTTTTCTGGTATAAAGCTTAAGCAGTGAACCAGAACTGTGAGCTTTGTAGCCAGCGATAGGCATGTCGCTTATGTTCGGCTGAATCACGAAAGGATACGAGATTTGCATGATGAACTATCTATACCTAGCCACCTGTCAATCAAATTCCTAAAGTACTTCGAAGTTCCAGAAATGTAGGAGATTTCTGTTTACATGAAGGCTATACCCATCGATGTCTCGCCATTCAGTGTATGTTTTTACCTGTGTACTACCAGAATTATCAGACAGTGTTCGTTAGAATTCTTTGGCGTCCTGCACCAAAATTGCTAAACTTTCTTCGCTTGATTTCGCTGGCGTCCAGCACCAACATTATCAGAAAGCTTTCGATAGAAGCTTTAGCGTCCTCCACTAACTTTGCTATACTTTGTAGACTTGATTTAACTGGCGTCAAACTGCAAAACTATCAGACAGTGGTCGCTGGAATTTCGGCGCCAAAACTACTAAACTTTGTCTCATTGAATTCGTTATTCATCCACTGACTGATCATTTTCTGAGCTAGTGGTTTATACAGTTTTTTTAAGGTTAAACAGACAAACAATTTCATAGAAAGAACAATTGCAAAAAAGGACGGTATGATTTTCGTGTTAAAGGACAAGTTTTGTATACTTTATAATATAGAGTTTTTAAAATTACTTTTGTATGAATTTGAGCCAAGGGTCCTCCTGCAAAACTTAAAAAAAAACAACCCCAAAACCCCCCAAAACCCCGACCCCCTGATCACAGGAGATGTGGGTGGTGGTTGACGTTGGGAGGGGGCAGGGCGTATTCTGAGGGGGCAGGGCGTATTCTGATGGAAATGCACTGGATCCTTATTCGTAGTATCATCTCAGAGATTTCGGTAAAACAGATATTTGTGTTTGCTTTCAGTGTATAAATCATTTAGGGTGGACTCATGTGTGGCGTACAGTACAGACGGCAATAGGACGCAGATTTCACAAGAGTACCCATTGCTAGTCAACAGGTAAATTTTAAAAAGAGATCTTGTGAGAATTCAAAAAAGTCCAAACAAACAATTGTAAGTCAACTTGTAGTCGTTGTTCAAGCTAGAAATCAAAAGGTTCCAATACACAATCCATAAAAATATTACTCATTTAAGTGTATTTAATAGTATATGTAATAACTTGTATAGTACATGAATAACTGGTAAAGCTATAACGGGTTTACACTAATCTCTCAATTAGCTTTGGGAGATCCTTTTATTTTTAGATTTAATTTAAAAAATTGTAATAAACTGATGTGAATTTAATAAATATTTATTCAAGAAAAAAAAAAGAAGAGAATTAAAAAAAAAAAATTCCATGTAGGTAACTTATTTAATCATTTCTGCACAAAATTGTTTTCCTATATATTCAAAATATTTCAGCCCTGAAATATTTTTGTAATCGTTGTCATGTACACGTATTTTTTTAGAATGAACGAACGATTGGACGAACAATCAAATGAACGAACGAACGAACGAATGAATAGAGGAAGGAAGGAAGGACTATATGAGTGATAGAAATAAGGAATAAATGAAGGAATGATTGAATGGACGAATGAATGAACGCGTGAATGAATGAAAAGGACTAAATGAACGAATGAATGAACGAATGAATGAATGAAAAGGACTAAATGAACGAATGAATGAACGAATGAATGAATGAAAAGGACTAAATGAATGAATGAATGAATAAATAAAAAGGACTGAACGAATAAACGATTAAATGAATGAATGTACACGTGTAGGAACGGACCGCCCATCAACTGATCTGCTTTTCTATTTCCAGTTGTCCCCATCCCGACGCAGGTACTGTGGATGACATTATGCTCATCAGTGACAGAGTAACAAAACTGGATTTTCGGGCGTTTAAATTCGACTTCACATCAATAGTAAATTTTGCCTGCCAGATTACACTCTGTGAAAATTTAACCAGCACATGTCCCTTTAATCATGTAAGTTATTCAGGTCTATGTTGAAAACACATATATCGGGCTGTTCCGAGGGAACTTCCGGTTGTCTTGGTGCTTTCGGAGCATATGGTCAATAAAGCATGTATTAAAGTCTCATTCTCTTCCATTTGATTTCCGGGTACTTCTTCAATGTCGGTCGCTACGATTTTAATAATCGATCTTTCAGAGCCATATTTTGTGTTACTGTTATACCGGAAGTGGGGGTTACCGTCTTTTTAGCTTCCAGTTTCTGCAAAAACAAGAAACAAAAATGTACGATGTACCCGGAAGTGAAGTGAATTGAAAGTGAAATATCGCTGATCACATGACATGACCTACATGCCTAATACAAAGCTGATCTGCATATTGTGTCTTTATTTGACTTTTTACGATTGTCCTAAGTAGTGGTGTTGAGGGTCGTGAATGTTATCCATTGGGCTGGCACACCGTCATAAGAGTAAAAATGATTGAATTCTGCCGTAAACTCCATTGAAAGACAAAGTCAAATATTTTGAGAGCTATAGAGAAGAATGACCCGTGATGAGTTAGTATGCCTAATACTCACGGACAATATATCATTTTGTGGCTATTTATTATTAAAAAATAAAATAATGGATTTGGAGTTTTTACCATAACTGATGTCAACTGTAGGGGCTGCAATTTTACTAAGCTAAAAGAATATCCTTATTGAACAGGAATTTAATTTCGGACCCATATCTTTCATCACTTACTTTTTGCGCAACCACAAATTAACTTGTTCTCAACGTGATTAATTCGTATTGTTACACTTTTATCACTTCAACAATGTTTAGAGGGGAATCTCGAAATATTGGCAAGGGAATTAACCCAATACTTTTACGTTACCAACAATTCGCGAATCTTGACTGCCGCGACGTCGAACAACCGCTTACAACATCCATGTTTGGCATTTCGTGCCTGCTATTGTCAATTTTGTCGCCAAATGTCTTTCTCGTTTTTTTTCAGACTGCTTCATGTCCGAATAATCCGAGCGGAAGACGTCGGCGCCAAACTGTGACGCAATATTTAAAAACTGACGTCATAGGACAGACATTGCTCGTTGTAGAGTCAATGCCATCGCCAGCCGTTGGTAAGTAAAACTTGTGTGTTTGACGAAACGTAACATGTGATCGCTAATCCTAATCCAAAAGCAAATTTGAACCTAATCTTACAAAAATCTTAAATCTAAAAATTACATTAGACGTTACATCTTACTCGATAATCTTATTTGGTTCTCTCTCGGTGTTCATTTCACTTAATTTACTAAATTCACTAAAAGGTTAATACATCCGGGTCTTAACTTTGGCTCGCGAAGATGATGTAGATTCCGGTCATACATTATATTTGCTTGTTTGATTGAAATTTAGCGTCGTACTGAAGGGTATTTCACTTATATGACGACGGATTGTCCACTTCACATTGTGCCTGGTCTAATTACGGTGGCAAATCGATAGAAAACTTCGTAAAACCCACCCTCGCGATTGTCTGAGCCACGTCGTGTGACTCTCTCATACACCTGAGGATCGACAGACAGACTGGATCCCGCGAACGGTACATCGAAGTAGAAACCAAAGCCGCGAGTCACATATATTCTCAATGGGGCAATGAAATATTTTCAGTTTCGTATTCTAGCTAGGGTTGTAATTCTATCACGTCTCTTTGGAATGCTCTTATATTAACTGAATCATTGTTTCTGTTCTTTTCAGCAAACACGGATGTTGAATGTGACCTGGTTTATTTTTACGTGGTCCTGGCAGTCCTAGCCTTCTTCGCTCTACTCGCTCTTGTCTGCGCTCTTTACTTGTGTTTTAAAATGGTTCGGCGCCGGAAACGTTTTCACACTTTAGTTATCAGAAATGACACTCTGCCAAATGGAGAAATTGTTCAGCGCATCGAAAAAGTGTACCCACCAACCACTGACAGCGGTTCAGGGTATAGGGATCCAATTGTACAGTCATAAAGAAATTCATTGGTCAAACAGCACTTGTTCCATTGGATAAAATGTTATATTTAATGTTACGTAATGCAATGAAGATTCGGAGTATAGACTGCATTTGTTTATGCATTGATTAACAAGAGATTTTATGTTCACTCACTTCATGTTAAAATGTGACATTTTTGAAACAGATTTATTTAGAAAGTACGACACATTTGTTATATTTGTTTAATTTTTTCAGTAGCCATTTTTAGCAGGTCAAATGTTGTTCAACCAGATATACGGCAGAGGTTAACAAAAGATTTTATGTTCACTTATTTCAGTTTAAAATGTTTCCTATATAGAAAGTATAGAAAGTACAACACATTTGTTCTATCTCTTTATTTTTTTGCAGTAACCATTTTTAGCATGGTAAATTTTGTATATACTGCAGAGATTAACAATACACGTTATCTTCATTCATTTCATGTTAAAATGTGTCCTTTGTCTAAACAGATAACTGTATGGAAAGTACCAAACATTTGTACTATTTTTTAATTTTTTTTCAGTAGCAATTTTAGCAGACCAAATGTTGTACAACCAGATATACTCCAGATATTAACATTAGATTTTATATTCACTCATTTGATCTTGAAATATGTGACAGCTATATAATCGACGTGATATCCATTGATGAAAAATTTGCTAAACCTAGCACAATCCTCGCTACTACAGTGTAATAATTTACTGAGAAACAAGACCCTTCTCGCGTGAACTCGCGATGCATGTCGTGGTTTGCGCAGATTAATCCCAGATGAGTCTAGTTTGCGCGAGACAAGTGCGCAGTACATTCGGGAGCTTTTGCGATACCTGACATGATTTCCGCAAAAACCGTGCAATGTTGTTCTCATCTTTGAAACCAAACTACTGTTCTTACCTTTACTTTTTAATTTTGTATAAATATATTTATATCTATCAAACCACAGCTGCCTTCATACCGTTTGAGAAAAACAGTTTCACGTGTTATAATTCCGACTATTTGACCTCCGTTACTAAAATCTGTACTACTCTCGTTTTCAGTCCTGTATAATAATGTATATGTACTGCAGACGCATTCACACTGGTTACAAAAGTACTACCCTTGCATTTTTAAAACCAAAACACGTTTCTTGCCTTCACTTTGAATTATGTATAAATATATATTTATATTAACCCTCGGCTTCATTCGCACAGTTTCGGGGAAAAAAAACAGCATCCTTGCCTTTTTAGACGTTATAATTCCGACTATCCCCTCCTCCTCCCGTTATTCATATCTGTACTACTTTCGTTTTCAATCCTGTATACTCTCCAAATGCATTCACACTGGTTAGGAAAAATACTAGCCTTGCCTTCTTGGGCGTGTTATTGTTCCGACTATTTCACCTCCTTTACTCAAATCTTAACCACTCTTGTGTTCACTCTCAGCCCTGGATAAATATGCACATAGATATTAACCTCTATCAACCTCCTTACCGATAGTGAAAAATAGTTTTGTTTTTACTATTTCACTTCCTTTACTCACATGTTTACTAATGTCGTCTTCACTCTCATGCAGTCGTGTGTCAATATACACATACATATTTACCTTAAAGAGAACTATGGTATCTTTGCCTCTTTGGACGTGTTTTAATTCCGACTATTTCATTCTCGTTATACAAATCTCGTCTTCAGCCCTATGTGATGTAAATCTATCTAGAATTGCCTTCACGACGTTGAGAAACTGATCTAGCTTTTTAAAACTTTTCTTAATTCTAATCATACCGAGAATCAGACGTTTTGAATAAACATTTTTTTCAGTTTGTGTTAAGTTTTATCATTTTTAGATATGATTCAAACCACGTGACGTTTCGTACTAACTGCCAATGTGATAATAATAATAATAATATTATAATTCTTTAATTATTAATTATCTGTAATATTAATTTAAGTGTGATTCCGTCATTTTAGGATAAGGAAAGCTTTGCCAAATACATCAGCAGAAAATAATTGTGCTATTGGACCGGCTTTAAACACGCTGCTTTTTTGTTTTGCCATAAAATTTATTCTGTTCTGCCTAATAATATAATAGTATACAATTATATTTACAAACGTTTGTATTGTCACAAACTGGGGTACATAAATATACGCCATTGCTTTAACATTAACAATCTTACTTAATTTAGGGTCTAAATATAATTTTTTTAAAAATTTGGTTTCCAAACTGTTGACCTTGTGATAGATGCTT
>JAVFBX010246200.1:0-10212 GCA_034783855.1 Mopalia kennerleyi | reverse complement strand
CTATTTAAGGTTACAATTGACATACCAAATGTATCACAGCGTTCAGATTACAAAACATTATTGGACAGTAGTTTATTAAACACACAAAAGTCGGTAATTGTAAAAACTTAAATTACATGGTTAGAAGAGCTCAAACTCTGTATCTCTAGATAAGGCAACATGATATGATTGACGATCTGAGATACAGAGCTCTACATCTAGATGAAAACCCTACCCTTCAAATCACTGGCAAAAATAGCTACAAAGTACAAACTACGCAAAACTGATGAGACTAAACCTCGGGTGACAGTGTTCAAGTAATTCACATGAGAGCGCTCACGCCACAGGAAGCGCCCACCAACCATTTGTTTAAGAACATAATTTTGTTTCAAAATATCCGGGCTACATCCGTCCTTTAGGGGATGGAAAATAACTGGTTGGGTCAAAACTGACCAAATTAGCAGAAAATAAGAGCAAACCAATGTATATCAATCAGTAAACATTTACCCTTCAACACAGCTATTTTCAAAGAAACGAAAATATACAAAAGAACATGAAGATTAAAAAAGACATCAAAAAAAATATATACAAGACAATGGCACAAATTCAAACAAATATCATCAGAATTTATATGAAAATATTTCCTCAAATGTTGAAAACGATCTGATCCGCTTGGTAACCAAATAGATATCAAGCAAAACAATGCACACCAAGGGGAGATAACTGTATGAGGCACCTACAATAAATTTCGCACATTCTGTGATAGTAAGTCTAAACATTTATTTTGTGTTCAAATGTAAAAGTTTATGCTTGTAAATACTATCTCTATATTAAACACGCATTTACTTTTATAATATATTAGTGAAGTGCAAAAAAGAAATTTCTTACAATCGTAATAAAATATTTACAATGGAAATAAATATGTTTTATAAATAATTTATGGTTTAAAGATCTTGGAAAGAAAAATTATATTATAATAAATTGTTGAATTCCTTAAGTACACGATCATGTCTTCATAACATGAAAGGCGCACTGTCAATTCATGTTTGACATTGATTCTGAGTAATTTGACAACACTAACTCATGATGCTGCTATTTACAAGTGTTAAAATGAAATATAAGCACTTTAGTTCTAAACTAGTACATGTACAAACAAAAATATAATTGCGAGGAAATTACAGTATATAGATTAAACACAGCAGGAAAATAGTAAACTAGTGCTTAAATCTGGTAAAGAAAAGTTTTTCGACCATTCAAGTCAATAATTATAACCAGTTTTAAGCATATGGCTTATGGGATTGAATGTTTGTTAAATGGAGGGTTTAATGTTGTACTCGAAGGTATTTCACTTATATGAGGATATATTGTCGATTACACACTGTTCCTTGCTTAAATATAGTTGAGAACAGAGAGGGAACCTTTTTGAAAACCACCCCCACAATTGACTGAGTAACATCTTGTGGCCCACGCATGTAATCGACGGTTGACAGACAGGCTCGAAACTGTGGGCATTGAAGTAGGATTAGTAATTGCTCCATTGAAAACAAAATTTATTAGAAAAATACATCACTCAAGATATAATAAAATTTCATGCTACAGTTTTTCGCCACAGCATTATGGTGAATGTCAAAAAAAATAGACAAACTATAAAAACAAAATATAAAGTTTAACCATAAAGAAAAGTCCCACTGAAAGATACTTAGAGACGAGATATTTCCAATTTGATTTATTCATGTATGAGTTTGTTAGAACTCTTGAGTTTTACACAACACAACTGACATTTATATGTAATAAATAACTGTACACTTATGGCGTTACACTAAGTTAAGCAGAACTTTTCTGGGCTGGCCTATAGTAATTCAGACACCGCTATCCAGGTAAGACTGTCTTAACTCCGGCCCTCGACTTCCACCAGATCAGGTTAGTTACTCCTCGGTACACCAATAAGAAACAAGAAATTTGAGAAACTGACCATTATATTCACACATTCACTACACATGAAAACCAACTACATTACAGCAAAGAATTAACCTCTGACCTTGTGTTCAGTGTAGATTCAGGGTGGCATCACTTTCATTCCAATATTTGAATTTTGGGTTATGACATAAGAGTGACGTCCCTTGATGAATTAACGTTATCACTCCCCATTCGCTGTCTAGCAATAAAGGGTCAATCCACCACTTTTAACATTGTCGGTATATTCAATATTGCAAATTAACAGGTAATGTTATTAAAACCTTATGAATGTCTTCTTCCCATAGCTTGGGTTATTATTTTTGGGAAAACCTGTATTTTTCTGAAAACTTAAATCTGCAAGGCTTAAAAGTATAGGCAGGTTGCCTTTACCTGCCATCGCTCTATTGTCAGAACTTCAGTACTCGAAACCCTTGTATTGACAGGCTTCTTCTTGGAGCTACTGCGCATGTGCACAATGTAGACACATGGTGTGAACTACACTAGCGTGGGATAGATACTAGGACCCTCCAAGAGGACAGGAATGAGTACATATTTAGCAATAGAAACAAAATCTGAAGCTGTATTGGATTAACTGAAGTATTAATTTAGAGCCAGCCAGAGTATTGCAAACATTCCACCAGAGTACGGAAACTAGCAGCTGTTTGTATCCCAATTTCTGTTTTCACTCATTGCAAAAGTAAAAGGGCTGGTTGATCTGATCATGTGACCCCTACTTTTTCAAATGCAGACTGCCTAATGACAAACGGTTGAGGCCACAGCGAGAGTAAAGATTGCACACAGGATGAATGATGACTCAAGTTAATGATCTCTAAATCAAATCTTTTTAGATCCAGTGACACAATATTTTCATAACTTTGTTTCCATTCACAGAGATTTACACCTGCTGTATTTTAGCAGACAAAACTCTTAAAGCCCTAGACGACCGCAATTCTACAAAAAAAACAAAATTGTGACACACTAGATTGTCAATATATAGCATGTGTGCCATATGATTGAAACCTAGCTTTAGCCGTAACTCCGTTAACACAAATATTGAGATTAATTCTTTGGTGTGTTGTAGAATTGACCCCCATACAAGAGACATTGCCCTTCCATTTAATCAATTACACAAGCCTAAGGAGCGCTGTTTGTACTGTCATCATTATCTTCTCAGAGTCTTCTCAGGGTTACATCGTCAAAACCTCTGAATTGGTCCATGCTTCTGAGCACACATCATCTCGTGCTGTCTTTCCTATGACAGGCTATACAGATTGAATGTAATATATATTTACATGATTTGAGATACCTAAACATAAAATATTCGCACTTTAGATGTACTAACAAGTAATTCTCCATCATAAAATCTGGTCTCTATAACAACATTACCACTGAAAAAAAAAAAAACAATAATTAAAATTGGAACACATGTCATTTTTAATTTATTTTACTTTTTTATCTCAGTATTATTCTAGGACAACTGAGTCTGTGAAAATGATGGATGAGTGATTGATGGATTTAGCTTCAAAATATTCCATGTTTACCTGCTTCAAGAACAAAATATTAAACACTGAAAAAAGATAATGAACCTGACCTCTGCCCTGTGCTATGTATTTTTTAAATAGGGATCAATTGTCGCATTGATAAGCATTTTATGCCACATAATTGTTTGATTTTTGTTTTATAGTTTGGTTCTATGCAGTACTAAGCAGAAAGGTCGAAGCAAACCACCTTTGTCTTCATTAGCAGTAAACAATGACGAGAAAGAGCAATCATGAGACTCAATACAAGGTCATTTCATATAGTGCGTTTTGTTTTTTTAAGTGTTATTTTTGGAGCACCATCGGTATTGTCTTTTTAAGTGTTATTTTTGGAGCACCAGTGCGTTTTGTCTTTTTAAGTGTTATTTTTGGAGCACCAGTGCGTTTTGTCTTTTTAAGTGTTATTCTTAGTGCATCAGTGCATAATGCTTTTTTAAGTGTAATTCTGTGAGCCCCAGTGCGTATTGCCCTCTTAAGTGTAATTCTGTGAGCCCCAGTGCGTATTGCCCTCTAAAGTGTGATTCTGTGAGCCCCAGTGCGTATTGCCCTCTTAAGTGTAATTCTGTGAGCCCCAGTGCGTATTGCCCTCTTAAGTGTAATTTTTTGAGCCCCTGTGCGTATTGCCTTCTTAAGTGTGATTCTGTGAGCCCCAGAGTAACAGTAAGATTCCCCAAGTTAGCTCCCTTGTTACAGGTATTATTCTGAAGGCAAAATTAATGTTCCACCATGTGTAAGTGAAAATAGTATAACATAGCTTGATAGTAGACTGTCCTTAACAAGATTAGATTTGTTTGATTAGGGTTTTATGCCATACTTAAGGTTATTTCACTTATGATGGGGTGTGAAGGAAATCACCCTTTAAGCCAATGGCAAAAAAGATAGACAAGATAGCACAATGACAGGATGCAATGCAAACGTAATTTTTGTTTCTTTGATTGAGGTTTAACAATGGTATTTAACTATAAAGATCGACAGTGCACTGGTCATGCTGCTTTACTAAAATACAGTTTAAAAGAAATAATCTCCCCTTTGTCTAGCATCTGAGATGGTCTTTACAAATAGGTAAACGGTTATAATTTCTGGTGCCAAAAGTTAATTTCTTATTTATATACCAATGAAACATCAGGATTTTAACACATAAAAGCACAACATTGACAAATCATGGTTCTATTATATTAAGGCATGGGAATCTCAAATGTAACAGACATGATTACAAGTTATCGGCGGATTCACTGTGCTTCGTGTCTTATCTCTTTCAACCATTGGACTCGTGCAATATTTACAGTATTTAAACCTCACTGTGTTATATCGTGTATGAACTTACTTTAAGACATTTGCTGGCATCATTTGACTTTCTGGAGCTGCTTCAATGACTGACTGCCATGTGTTGGTGGATCCTGGGATAACAAAGCCAAACTCAAAATACCACTCTGTAAAAATACATTAAAACACAGACTGATTCAGTGATATGTCCAGGGTATTTACTCAAATGACAACATAGACGTCAAAATATTGAGTTTTTTAACTTACAAAATTCAGTTTTGTTAATGAATTGCTTTCATTTTTTAAAGTCCCACTATTTATTTTTATCATACTTAAGCATTAGAAATGGAGTTTTTTTTAAAAATAATGCGTCAAAATGATGTCTCAAATTGAATTTATTCTGAAACTTAGCTACCATATAGGGTAATTAAACTAGACGTCTATGAACCCTTGGGACTTGTCTTACGAAACATGCGTAGTGTACATTAGACATAATTACCATGACGTCCAGTGCTGAATGGATTGCGTCATCTTGGTAATTAAGTACAACGTTAGCTACGCATGCTTCGTTAGACCGGCCCCAGGTGAATAACAACAGTATTTGACACAAATGCACAAGCATAACATTTTTACTTGTTTGATTGGAGTTAAATGTCGTATTCAAAGATATTTCACGTATATATGACGACTGATTGACCATTTAGTACCGTTCCTTAGCTAATAACGGTGCAAAAACCGAAGGGAAACTTACAAAAAAACCATCCACCTAAAAGGTACATCGCAGTAGGATTACTAAGCACGCAACTACTAAGCAACGGCCCCCTGGTACATAGAAGTAGGATTAGTTAGCACACACGCTAACCATTAATCCACAGATGGAGTCCTTTGGTACATTGAAGTATATAGTAAGATTAGTTAGCCCACACGCTAACCACTAAGCCACAGATGCGGGCCCCTGGTATATTGAAGTATGATAAGTAAGCACACCCACTTACCACTAAGGCACAGATGCATGCCCCTGGTACATTGATTTGTTTGTTTGTTTGATTGATTGGGGTTTAACGTCATACTCAAGCGTATTTCACTTATATGACGACGGATTGTCCACTTCACACTGTTCCTTGCCCTATTATGGTGAAAAACCGAGAGGAAACCATGTAAAAACCACCCCTGTGATTGCCGGAGCCACATCTTGTGACTCACTCATATACCTGAGGGTTGACAGACGGACTCAATCTCATGAAGGGTACATCGAAGTAGGCGTTAGAAAGCGCACTCGCTAACCACTATGCCACAGCCGCGGGCCCTCATATAAGTGTAGTGTAGTTTTCCACCCATGGTGAGTGTAATTTTCCTCCAATTGTGAGTATAGTTTTCCACCAATTGCGAGTGTAGTTTTCCACCAATTGCTAGTGTAGTTTTCCACCATCTGCGAGTGTACTTTTCCTCCAATTGCGAGTGTAATTTTCCACCAAGTGTGGGTGTAGTGAGAAATGGACAATCTTCATCAAATAAGTGAAGTAGCCTAGGGTACGCCGTTAAACCCCCCATTTTTTCCCAAAACCATGATGAATCCAGAGTTATTTATTGCTTGGTTCCATCAGATAAGGTGTGAGCAAATATAGGCCGCCCTGCTTTTAATACGTAAATCATTATGGCTGTCTATGGAATCGCACCAGGTGTTCTCAGTCCCTATGATTCTAATGAGACATTATTTAATAGACATTGAAATTCGAATTGACGCTAGGGGACATTGTTTTACATGTGCATTATGTTTGTTGTCTTGTTTTTCACATCATTGTTTAGGTTAATTGATGGTTTTCTAGTCTCTATGGGCCTGTGGCCGAGGCTTAGTGGTTAATGAGTACGCTTACTAATCCTACTTGGATGTACATGTACCATTCATGGGATTGAGTCAGTCTGTCGACATCTGGTATATGAGTGTCACTTGATTTGGCTCTGGCAATTGGGGCGAAGTTTCCTCCCTGTTTTCCACCGTAATTTGGCAAGGAACAGAGTAAAGTGGACAATCAGTCATATAAGGGAAATAACCATGAGTATGACGTTAAACCCCAATCAAACAGACACACAATCTAGTTTCCACTGTAATTAGACAAGGAACAATGTTAAGTAGACAATCCGTTGTCATATACCCTTAAACCCCAATCAAAGAAACAATCCAATCTGGATATAATCTGCCCCTCAGATACCCTCATTCAGACGAATGAGTCCCCCTGGACATTTGACAGTTTGTGTAAATGTCCAACAGTTGTTGAGGGATCTTTGGTGGGGGTGAGGGAGGGAGAAAAATGACAAGAAAATAATATAGGGGGCAAATCTGCTTTGGTAGAGCTTGAAGGTATGGGGATTTGTCCTACTCCTTATATCCACTGTACCATAACATACATAAATATGAAAAAATCCCCAAAATAAAACACTTTAAAGTCAGTTAAAATTTGCACCTGTTGTTAACAAAGGAGAGGAAAATTAAGTAGACTTTGTACTTACTTGCAAAGCAAGTGTCAGTGATGATGTAGTTGTGATACATGAAGCCTGGCTTGGACTGACCCAGTTAGAATTGATGTATTTTATAATTTTATAAAACCCCATGCTGATCTGTATGTTATCATGGGCACTCTAACTGTCCTATTCCCACTTCATTACAAAGAAAGAGATGTATATTTAACTGCTTTGATTTAAAATGATGGCAATATATTCTTCTACTTTATCCCTGTGTAAGTCTTCATGTGAAGGACAGCGTATATAATGACATGAACATGTTAGGCTTATAACACACAGAGACAAATGTATGTCATATGATACCTTTTCTATTATAGTGATGAGTATACATGTATCTTATTTACATTGTTAAGTGGTCAGCATATGTAGTATCAATTGTATTTTCAAAGTAAAGTGGTCATGTGTTTCAATACCTTTGTTAAGGCAATAAGGCATGATACACAATGATAGAAACGGGTTAGTTCACCAGTTCGGAAGGACTGATAACGGGCCCCCAATTTAGAATAGCAAAGGCATGCTACTCAATTTCCTAGACACTGCTTTACTGGCGGCAAGTGGCCCCAGTTCAGAAGTACTGTACTGCCTTATTGCTAATGCTCCCCCCCCCCCCCCCCCCCCTCTATTCTTTGTAGCAAAAGCATGCTTCCCGCTTGACTGATTACAGTGTACTGGACACAGATTGATTACAGGCCCTAAACTCAAAGCAATGGCATGCTACTCGATATACTAGCCCCCCCCCCCAATGTTCAGAAGACCTGTACTGACAGATGGACCACCATACTAGAATACATGTAGCGAAGGCATGCGACTCAATTTTATAGCCTCTGCTGTACTGGCCCCCAGTTCAGAAGAACTGTACTGACAGATTTGTTACAGGCCTCCCAATTTAGAATACAAAAGGCATAATAATCGATTTAATAGAAACTGCTTTACTGGCCCCCAGTTCAGAAGTACTGTACAATGTGGACCCAACATAGTAGAGGTTGATTACATGAACATCAAATGTTACAGGCCCCCAAATTAGAAGCTTATATTACCCTGAAGTCAGAGAAATTCTTGAAAGCTCTCAGAATTAAATGTAGAAAGATATCATAATCTCCTAAATAAGGAAACTTGTTGACACACAGACCAGGAAGTTCAGAAAAAATATTTGATTCAAACATTCAATAGTTTTATACACAATGCCCATCGAGAAGGAATGAAGTGATTATTCTCACAATCAACTACATGTAGCACATATATGAACATGTATGTTTAGGCTTGAAAGGGGGTCTTGGATGTCTTATTGAATATTTAAAAAGATATTCAAGCTTGTAAACATGTACTTGTAAAGCTGGCTTAGCATGAGGTTTTTGTTGTGACTCACAACTCTTGAATTTTGAAAAATGAACAAATTACACAGTGTAGACTATACATACCACAAGAATGAATAGCATGTAACTGTGTCTGACAGTATGTTATACATGTACCTTTAAACACTCAGAAAGATACATTTATGTTGGCATAGATATATATGTTCTATATAACACAGTTTATGTAGGATAGCTTTCATTACATTTTATTTAATGGACTATATCTTGACCTCTATTTCCTGATCTTTCAGACAAGATTTGTGTTTTGTGCACATATCTGAGTCTGTGACTAACCTGGTTTAAGTTATTTTATGTCATCTTCCAGTGGTCGAAATGTTGCCTGTCTACCTGTCATTGACAAGTGAATTTTCACAAAGGACAGGTGAAAATAAAAGCTGCCTGTCGCCGGTGACAGGTTATTTAAAATTAAGATTAAATGCAGTTTTTTAAATTCTGAGTTAATTGATTAAAAAGACGAGTGTGTTAACTCGTCTTTTTGATCAATACTGCCAGTGTAATACCTATTCTTAGCACAATGGAACATTACTCACATAAGTCACCAGGGTGACCTTTCAAATGTTGAGGTTTTCATATTGGTAACGAGTAAATATGACCCTTAATTCACATCTATAAGCCCTTTTCTACTTTACAAACCACAAAAAAAGACAGGTAGAAATTGACACGGGACAGGTAGAAAATAAAACTACCCGTCTCCTAGGACAGGTGTAAATTTTTTAAACATTTCGACCCCTGGGTTGGACATAAATTTAAACTTCAGATATAAACTTTTGTTCAGTTTCACTGTTTATGCTTAAACATTACAACAGCTACATTTGTGAAGGTGTATGGGAAAATGGCAGTCCTTGTAAAGTTTGGAATAACTTTCACTAAGCAAACAGGGGGTCAAAGTGAAATCTGTAGTAAAAGTAGTGAAACAAACCCCTCCAATACCAAGTCTTTCGCAGTCTGTACCAACAACAACCACCAAGGGCTTAGGCAGACACCCGTCCAAATGGACACCCGAAAGTGAACAATTGCCTCATTTTGGACATCAGGTCTTAATAACTTTAACATGCAGGAGATGGGAAAACTGTCAAAATTAGACACCCAGTTATTTTAAAAGTGAAGCAAAATTATCATTTTGGACAATATACTTTTGATTTCTGGTTAGCTGAGTAGCCAGTTGAATGGCAATGGCTGATGTAGGGTAGCGATAAATACTCCTATATATCAATCATTTAAGTGAAATACCCTTGAGTATGACTTCAACCCCCAATCAAACAATCCATCAAGTGAGTGGATAATGTGGATGGAAACGAGAAATTTGGCTTTGATTATTGCTGCCAAAATATGTAAATGTTGACGTCTTACTCATCAGGGCTCGAAATGTGTATCTAAATGCCGGACAAGACCGGCAAAATATGGGAATGTCTGACAACTTTTTCTGTACCTCGGACATTTGTCCGAGACAAAAATTGATGTAATAGAAGCCGTTTTTATCCACTTTCATAACTTACTTATTTTCAGCACAACTAAATGGGTTTTATTCTCAACAGAATTCATGATAAATACAACTACGCGATCTGTTGTGTTGTAATCACATT
>JAVFBX010246178.1:0-10214 GCA_034783855.1 Mopalia kennerleyi | reverse complement strand
GCTAGAAATAGACAAAATGGAAAATACGGTTTCGTAAAATCCAAAAATAACAACAAATCAACCAAAAAAAAACTCACATGGAATCTTTAACACATCTGCCAGCTTACTACGGTGTCATTCGGTAAAAGTAAAGCTCATCGTCAATTTTCATTGACTGTTTTCGTCGATCTAGTCGTTCGCCATTTTTGACACCACTAACATGTCTCGAGTTACGATATGTAATATAAACATCGAATAAATCTGTGTACAAATCTGAGACGACTTCTTTTCAATAATCGAAAATGAACCATGAGTGATTTCCTCCCGATAGCTGTATTTGTTGGAGATTTCTCAGGAAAGCATGGCTTTCTTTAACAAACGGGATAGCAAAGCAAGGTAAGGTTAGTGCTGAACAATATTGATTTCACTCTCTCTTCGCTATACCCCAGCCAACCCAACCGTGAACGAATCAGTATCGACAAGCGTCTACTATATCCAGGTTAAGTCGGTACAGCAAGTCCTCCAATGACGTTGCCAAACGTGTTTTCCAGCCGAGATCAATATTGAACAGTATCCTTTTTGGTCGTGACCATCACGTAAGACAAAATGTCAATTGGTAGTTCTGGTTTAGGATTAATACTTTAACTTGCCTTTTAACTAACCCTAAAGCTAACACCAAATCCCACCCTAAGCCGAATCCTAGGCTTACCCTACAGATAGAAATAAATTGACGTCATATCTTACAGATGTACCGTGAACAGTAGTCGTATTTACAATTCAACAACAGTAACCAAACTGCTTTTAATTTTGCCGACTTTAATGGTATGTGTGCACTAGCAGTTCAGTAGAGATTTATTTAAACCCAGGTGCAGATGACTTGCCACCACGTTCTACACCTGAATATCAAGCTGGTTAACGAGTGGATCTAACGTGGTATTCGCATTGTTGTGTGCTCCTAAAGTGTTTTTTTATATGTTTATTTACAGACTTTATTGCTGCTCACGTAACATTCGCGTTTTTGTATGCTCCTAAAGAAGCTTTTTTTACATATCTATTTACATACCTTTTGCCGCTCACGAGGCATTGGCGCTGTCGTGTGCTCCTAAAGTAGCTTTTCTTTACATATTTATTTACAGACTTTATTACCGCTCACGTGGCATTCGCGTTGTTGTATGCTCCTAATAAAGCTTCTCTTTACATATCTGTTTTCAGAATTTATTACCATTTATGTGCATGGCATTCACGTTATTGTTTTCTCCTAAAATAGCCCTTCTTTGCATATCTGTTTACAGACATTATTGCCGTTTACGCGGCATTCGCGTTGTTGTATGTTCCTAATAAAGCTTTTTTACATATCAATTTACAGACTTTATTACCGTTTACGCCGCATTCGCATTTTGTATGCTCCTAAAGAAGCTTTTTTTACATATCTATTTACAGACTTAATTACCGCTCACGTGGCATTTGCGTTATTGAATGCTCCTAAAGTTGCTTTTTTTTCTTTATCTTTTCACGAACTTTATTGCCGTTCACATAACATTTGCGTTGTTGTATGCTCCTAATAAAGCTTTTTTTACATATCTCTTTACAGACTTTATTACCGTTTACGCGGCATTCGCGTTTTTGGATGCTCCTGAAGAAACTTTTCTTACATATTTGTTAACTGACTTCGCGTTGTTGCATGCTCCTACAGTCGCCCTTCTTTACTTATTTATTTACAGACTTTATTGCCGCTCTCTTGGCTTTCGCGTTGTTACATGATCCAACAGTCGCTCTTCTTAAGGATATTCAAAGCCCCCTCACAGGGTGTTTTTAAATTTCGACGTTCTAAACTACTGTGAATTTCGCAACACATGTACATATATTCTGAATCATCTTTGTCTGTAGAACAGTAATAAGTAAAACAAAAATAACTTAAACTATAAGTTAAACTTTGTTGGCTTAAACTAACAGAAAAAAATATTTTGCATCAAACGTAAATTTTGCTAGCTCTTTTTCAAATTGCTACTTCTTTTACACCACGTCAACTGTTCAATTTTACATCAACGTGTGATACATTATATGAACCAAAAAACTGTAATTCAGTTTTTTCCCTGTTTGTCTTAGTTTTCTTACAATATTGTGTTAACCGTCAAAAATAATTTTTAAAACAAGAGTAAAAATAGGCAAATTTCAACTTCTTATAACTTTATCTAAAAAATGAAAAAAAGATATTAAAACCCCGACTGTTTTTTAGTTTTATATGTTGAGATCAAATGTCCAAAAATGCAATTCTGTAGGTATAATAACAGCCGAGGAGTATGCAATTTCTTAAGTACGGTACACAGTAAAATGAAAGCAGAGAAAACAGATAAAATATAGTCAAAACACCGCTGTTGTAAATAATGTAGTCAAGTTTTACAATCAAAATGTGTGCATGGTGTTGCTTATAGAGCTGAAGGTGGCTTCTTTCAGCAGCTGTGTTCTTATGCGCCCATATGAATTAATTAATCTTAAGTAAATTAATCTTAAGTATATCCAAACCCGCAATCAAAGAAATAGTTTATCCTTCTCAATGGTCATTTAAACAAATTCAAGAAATATAGTTTAATGTAATGTTTACAGGGTGAAATAAGAATATCTCTATAAACCTGAGAGAATGCATCGTTTTAAAATTTGGTCACCAAGGATTTGTGAATGTATCACATTAATCTACTCACATAATATTACGTATGCTTTTCTGTCCGAATGAATGTTTGTATTATTTTCCTGTACTGTTTGTATAATACATGTTGTGTCAATGTAATGTTAATGTATGTCCTGTATTATTTAAATGTAATAAAAAATATTTAAAAAAAAAAAATTAAAAAAAATCTTCTTAGTCAGCGGGGAGCTTCCGTCTCGCGGGACAATCCCACTTATTTCCAACACCCTGTTTATGATTTAGAGATGTTCAAGGGAAAACTAAAGTATTTGCTCAAATTTAACTGTTTGTATTCAGAATTTCTAATTATTTTTTTCACTAACATAAAGTTTGAAAACTTAACTTTTAATCGAATGGATAACATTTTTTTGTTATTTTGAGCCTAAGGGGTCCAGCAAAACCTTAATACCATGACAACCAGTAGAGAATGCATTGTGTTGTCATGGCAGTAAAGATCGAGATCAAGCTCGCTTTGTTGAACAATACCCAGACATTAGTTCCTGCTCCCACCATAACATAGATGGCGTCAATCTCACCCTTCCAACTCAGGGGGGGAAATACATCGCCTCAGATTAACATGGGCAATCCTGGTCAGTCCTTTCGGACCATTTTAAAAACCCAATCCAATCATACAAGGGACGGGGATATTTTTATTGGCTTCAATGTATCTAAGGAACCGGAGTAATAGTTCATGGATATTACTGGATAGTAAAATAGTCTTTAACCAAATACCAATGTAAGTCAAACAGATTAAGTAATAACAATGTTCACAGATGAGAGGAAAGTTTAAAAGTCTTTATATTTTCCGCTTTGGAATGACACTTGTCTTTGGTGTTGGTGCCAGCATGGAAATGGTGCCGTCATATTAAACAGAGGATAGGAGCGACGTTAAAAACTCTGTAATGTTTTCCGTTTTAAAATGCAGTACATAGTTCTTGTCTTTGATGTTAGTGCCTACAACAAAACAGTGCCATCATGATAAACAGAGGATATCGTCAATATAAACGAAGTATGAACTCCACTATCATATAGATTACTCCGAATAAAGAGAACATCCCATTGCAAAGACTGGAGTATATCGGGCAGTCCACGGTCAGCAACTTGAACAGAAACATTTTGCCTGCGCAAACATTCTAACGTGAATTGTTTACCATGGCCGTCCTTGATTGGGCTAGTCGTTTATGTGTTGGTTGAATCGAGAAGTTAACGAAAACTTTGGCTATTCCGATTTCCAGCTTGCGGAAAATGAATTCAGCACAAAGGAATGTTTTAAAATAAACTATGTGCAGAAATGGCACGATGTTTTGGACAAGAGGGCTTTGATAGGCGTCAATGGTTGCTTCGAATCGTGGAATCCGTCCTGAATAAGTTTGTAGACTGGATATCTGTCCTCGGTAATGCCAGTAAAAGAAGGTTCATGAGCGGACAAGATTCACATGAGCTTCCTATATTCCAAGATTTGAGAAACAGTAAAAGATGATTTGAGAACGCACAGGCCAGATTCAGACAAGATTCACTCAAGTTTTGTGGATCAGTAAAAGATCATTTGAGAACGGTCAGGTCATGTATGGACAAAATTCTCTGAAACTTCCTGGATTCACAGACTTGGGGAAAAGTAAAGCAGAATTTAAGAATGGCCAGGCCATGTTTGCACAAATGTCTCTCAAATTGCTTTGATTCCAAGACTGGAGGAACCGTAAAAGAGGATTTGAGGACGACAGTTCAGTGTTTGGACAAAATTTACTTAAATCGGGATTTCAAAACTCGAAAAACTATAAGAGAGAATTTGAGGACAGCCACAATACGTGTGGGCAAGATTCATTGATGCCGGGATTTCAAAACTTTTCAAAAAAATAATTTGCTACCTTTGTCTTAGCCCAGACAATTTGTATGGTTTTGTCTTTCACTTCGTATATTCAATATGGGTACTCATAATTATCTGAACCAGATGGGGTTTTTTTTGGCGGGTCTGTTATCTTTAAGAATTTTTTGTATTTTATTGGATTCATTTAAAACAGGATCTATTGTCCTGAAGATGTCAATGTGTTGTGAACATTCTGAACTAACTCTTGAAAAATGTCCATGTTCCACTAATTACCATGCTCTACTATGAGGAAGGTAATTATACTGGCGTGTCCTACTGTACGTCCCCTGTTACTATGTATGCCTGCTTGAAGACAGACCTATTGCAATAATTGCCCCAAAAGACTAGATACTGAATTAACAAGTTACAGAGACCTACGTGATGAACACGAATATCAGAATGATTATTCTAGTGTGGGTTTGTGCCGAATACAATACACAAGACAAGAATCTTTAGGCATGTGATTGACGAAGCCAATAACATATTGTAGTTGGCTGAAGATAAGGTTTTTAATTAACAATAGTTTTGGCGTTCAATACGATTTCACTGTTGACTTGTCCATGTTGGTTTCTTATTATGCAGACAAGTCTATGGAAACATCCGGGTTGTGAAGTATAACACGCCCTAAGACTATACTGTTTATAACTAAAATCTATTAAGAAAATAAGGTACATTTATTTACCAGATAATTTTGCTAATCCGTTAAGAAAACAACAGTTCTTTGTAATATTTAATGACTTTGTGTACGTAATCTATAGATTATTAATAAAAAAAGGAACGAGGTAATTCAATTGGACATTTTGATAGTTTGTATCTGTAGACCTAATTACAGCCACTAGTATTTCTGGTACCGTTGATAAAGCATATAAGTTATTAAATTATGTTTTTTTTGTTGGAATCAGCTAACGAGTTGTGATCATTTACTCATTCTGTATTTAGTGGGAATGATATTTCTCTTTGTATTTGTACTTAAGGAGATTTCTGTCAGACGGTTTTTTTGCATGAATGAAATACACTCCCTGTGAAGTTGGAAAACAAATATCCGGCAGTAAATGGCCGTCACGAATGATAGGCAGTGATCACAAATCTTTTCAATATATTTTTTCTCGTATCGGCTCCAGCTAAGAATTATTAAAATCACCTCCAATACACCGAAGGAAATCGTTTCATGACATAAATATAGGTTCATTGAACAGTGGATGCAAATCATGTTGTTTTTATCCGCTGGTAAAACAAGATGGTCTCACTCCTTTGCTTTTAGAAATATCTACGTATCAGTAGACAGGGCCAGCCACATTTTTATTAAGGTAATGTGACAACAAGGACTTTGATATTTTTTTTAAATTACACGACCCACAGTAGCTGACGACTGTCCTATTAAATGCCCCCCTCAGAAGCAAATTGTTTCTGACAATACTTCGATAATTGACAATGCAAACCACTGGGCTCCATTGCTGCTTTAAGACGCCCGCTCTAAATCAAGGGATTTAGACAGCTGTCTCCCGTTTGTTTCCAAAAATTGATAAACTCAGGTATTAAACATGTTTCAAGAATGATTTACAATATAAACTTTTTTACGATCACGTGCTTTTCCTAAATCCTAAAGTCTTGCCGTATAAGCTACTTATGTTATCACTTGTGATTGTCTTTGGGTCAATGTGAGATAGTGTGTTTGGATCTTTACTGATACACAAACATTATGTAATTTTTAAGACTGTTATTTGAAACTTAAGATATTATGTTATTTTAAAGTTTAACTGCTCAAAATATTTTCTTCACCTGTTTGTAAATATATACCTATGTCTCTAGTTAAAAATACACCTGATGATGGTTTGATCAATAAACTGAAACGTTGAGTCAAAATGAATTCATTATCTTCAGTGGTAGTCATAATATCTAGATTTTTACATCTTGGATTTTTAAAATTATAATAGTATGTTCTTTGAACTTTGAACTATTTTGTTTTAGCTGCGAAACTGGGTCCTGAAGCATTCAGATTTGATGGGGCAACTGAGGCAAAAGCTGTCAGACAGAATGAGAAATATTATATACTCAGGCCAGAGGTGATGGAAACTTATTTCTATATGTGGAGATTAACAAAGGATCAGAAGTACAGAGATTGGGGGTGGGAAGCTGTACAGGTAGGTCATATGTTATTTTGGATTAAATACTTGTAAATATTAGTATGGTTAGCACATTGTAAAAGTCACGTCCTATTTGACATGTCCCATTATAATGGTCACGTCATGTTTGAAATGTCCCATTATAATGGTCATGTCATGTTTGACATGTCTAATGGTCATCATGTTTGAGATATCTTCATTCTAAACATTATTCGCAGACATACCTACGGAGATCCCAACTCTAAGGTATCACCGCGTCATCTTGCCTGGTTTCCGATATTTCAGAAACCAGCTTTAATCGCACATCACCAGTGTGGATGGGCTTTACAATGACTTGTAAACGACACTTGTTTGCGCTTTATCTGTTATTACAGTTTGTATAAAATGTTACCTTTTGAGGTAAAAATGTATATACTTTGGTTTCTGTTAATCTGTTACATTTACTTGTAAAATGAATAGACTAGCCTGTACCGATCAATAAACACCTTATGTTCTTTTTGTCTTACGATTTTCACATAAGCGCGTTTATAAATTGTTTAAAAATCTAGGGTAAGTTGTATGTCGGAGGACCAAATCTTAATTTAACCAAAATTGAAAGATGTTAGTAATTCAATAAGTTATTGATGCTGGCACACCATCGTATAAGTAAATTAACCTGAAGTACAATGTTACCTAGCCCTAACATTGGGCCTATATGTTTGCTCCTTTTTAATTATTTGGACATTCCTCTTGCAAACATACACTGGTAATGGCAATATGATAAATAATTCGACAGAGCCGATTTTCTCAGCTAAATGTCACCCAACAAATGATGCTGAATTTATCAAGCGTAAAAATGTTCACTACCTTCTCTCCTAACATAGTAACCTGCAAATTTGAAAATTCAATCTTTAAATATCTGACAAATAGACAAAGTGGTATGGTTAACTTCTGGTATAGAGATTGTGAGGGATAAATTGAGGTCTTCCACAGCCCGTGTAGGGTAGGTTCACAAGACACTGTATGATAAATATTTTCCGAGCATAGAAGAAGAGCGTGTGGCTGAGTGGTCTAGGCGGCCAGCATTTACTGCTGGCCCAGCTTTTCTGGGCCTGACTTAGGGTCAACGATCGTGGCTTTGATTCCCGGACGTGTTTCAACCTACAAAATTTTGAACAAGAATCTATTCAAACTAAGAAAGCGTTATCCCAAAATAACGAAAATACTGTTGAATAAACTCGCCGTTATCCGCTTACAACTGTTCCAACATTATGAGACGGCGTATCAGCTATCTTTGTAATGCTGTCAATGCATAACTGAGGAATTGTTGTGATTTCCGATTATGGCTCCAGCAGTCGCTGTTGCTTAAATTATTTACGTATTGGTTCATTTTCAATGTCAAAGTCATTGCAAAAAATGAGTTTACATCAGTATCGTTCTTTTACACTATCCACACCACATGGTCAATGGTAGTATATAAGACTTGTATCATTTGTCTCTGCTTGACTTCAACCCAAAAGTCAGGAACTGTGTTTTTAAATTCTTATTTTCTTGGATTTATTTATCAAGCTTATGATTCGGCAAGTCTTGGAGTATTTCCTTTCCACACTTGATTGAGAATTAAATTGTGGCGAATGTATGGTGTAAACTTCTTATAATAAAAATCCCGAAAAACAGGGCAAAATCAGCGAAAAGATGACTCAGTGATACCATAGAGCTGGAATCTCCGTATGAAATCTCGAGGTAGGTCCGTGAATAATGTTTAGAATGAGATATCTTGCTATAATGGTCACATCATGTTTGACATGTCACATAATGGGGATGTCATGTTATGTTTGACATGCCTTCTCATAATAGTCATGTCAAGTTTGACATGTCACATTATAATGGTCACATCATGTTTGACATGTCATTATAATGGTCATGTCATGTTAGCATGCCTTATTATTGTAATGGTCACCTCATGTTGTTATGGGCACATCACCTTGTAATTGTCCTATCACCTTGTAATTGTCACTCACTTGTAATTGGTTCAGACATTGTTAATGGTCACTTCATACTTCTTGGGTTATTGACCTTGCAATGTTCATGTCACATTGTGATGGAACATCAGGATGTTGTCTTGACCACATCACCTTGATGTTGTCAAATCACCTTATAATCCTCAAATTACCTTGGAATTGTCAAAAACTGGTACTTTCAGAGCTAATGGACAACATGAAACAGATCTGTTTGTGATATCCTTTTATAAAATCCTGGGATTATCCTGTATTGGTCCTGTATTTTTCCTGACTTGTCTTTGTTAACAGTGATGTCAAGGGCAGTTTCCTTCCCCCATTGAGTAAAATAACCTAAACTATGGCGTTAAACCCCAATCAAAGAATCCAGTACGGTTGTTATGGTTACATTACGATGTTAACAGTTTTGGTCACAATCCCTGGTAATGGTCACATCCCCTTGTAATGGTCACATCCCCTTGTAATGGTCACATCTACTTGTACCATTGCGGGTGGTTGGAGGGGAGCTTCAAGTTGCCCTGGTGCTCCCAGAGCTAAAGGCGAACAGGAAGCCGATCTGTTTGTGGTGTCTGTATAGCGTCCTGTATTTGTCCCGTCTTGTCTTTTTTTGTTGCCAGTGGTGTCAAGGGTGGTTTATTTCACCCATTGGGCTGGCACGTCGTCATATAAGTGAAATACCCTTGTTAAACGTTAAACCCCAATCAAACAAACTTGTACCGTTACCCTTGTTCTACTTATGATCTTGTAATATTTACTTCTAAAAATGTGTGATTAGAAATAGAGAGATTGTAGTATGTACACTATTAATGTTTTTAAATTCCTGAAGGCGATTCTGCAAATCAAAATGTCCAAGAGTGATCTAGACTTTTTATTTTATTCTGCATTTTTCAACCTGTTTGTAGTTATGTTGCATCTCTTTCATGGATAATTTTGCCTTGTCCATGGACAAATTTGCATCTCCTTTGCGGTTAAAATCTGTTGATTGGAAATTGTTTCCTAGGAGTACTGTAGTCAATCGTTGAAATGGTCACATCACAGGTATGGGTCCCTAAAAACACTCAAAGTACCTGAATTTGATTTGTCTTGGAAGTGCTTGTACATATTGCTTTAGCCACCTTATACTATATAAACTAGAAGTAACAGTTGGACTGTATAAAGATATACATGCGTCTCAAATTGTGGAACCGTCGCCATATAAGTGAAATACCCTTGAGTACGACATTAAACCCCAATCAAACAAACAAACTAACAAATTGTGGGCCTAGGTAGACTAGACTTGACTATCTTTCGTGCATGGCTAGTGAAAGTAGGGAATATGGGAATGCCATTATAATAATAATAATATAATACATGTATATAATAATAACTTTATTAAACGAGAAAAAATTACAGTCAAATATAACAAATTTGCTCTTCCCTGTAGTTCTCCATAACATTTTTCATAAATTACAATTATACATAAACATAGGCATATTATTTTAACATTAAAATATGAAAACAGTACATTAATAAACAAAATTTAAAATTTGTGAATAATTTGTAAAATCATCAAAGTTATTTAAATATCC
>JAVFBX010246167.1:0-10214 GCA_034783855.1 Mopalia kennerleyi | reverse complement strand
GTATACATGGGCTTGACTGATCTCTGATCCTGGAGTATATATGACCTCAGTAGATCTCTGACCCTGGAGTACATATGAGCTTGGTAGATCTATTATCCCGGAGGATATATCAGCTCAGTTGATTTCCGTTCCTGGAGTATATATGGGCTTGACTGATCTCTGATCCTGGAGTATATATGAGCTTGGTTGATCTCTTACTGGTTGAACTGGCAGTTTGAATACACCTTTCTTCTGGAAAGTTCAGTTTTGTAAGATACACTGTTGTTTAATTAGTACAGTACTTTTATCAGTAATTGTAATGCTATTAGTTTCTAAAAGTACATTTATCATTATTGTTATAAATTAGTACATTGATTGTGTTGTTATAAGTTAAAAGAGTTATACAATTCAAACGTTTGCAGATAATGTGTTTGTTTTTTTTGTAAACAGTGTTGCCCTGGTTATGTTAATACGGACATGTCAAGTCATAAGGGACCAAAAACGGTTGAAGAAGGTATTTTATGATTTTATGTTAAACAGAATTCATTGATTGATGGGCCTAACTCGATTTTTTACAAACCTATGTATGCCAAATTGAGTATTTGCCCTCTAATATTAAATATCTTTTCCATCCAAACTGGGGCCTGTGGCCGTGGCATGGTGGTAGCATGTGCGCTTACTCACCCTACTGAGATTTACCATTCACAGGATCGAGTCTCTCAGGTATATGAGTGAGTCATACGATTTGTCTCTGGCAATTGCGGGGTTGGTTTTTAGGAGGTTTTCTCTCAGTTTTCCACCTTAATTAGGCAAGGAACAGTGTAAGGTGGATAATCCGTCGCCATATAAGTGAAATACCCTTGAGTACAACGTTAAACGACTTGTTGATATTTTGGCTGGTCGAATTAAATTCTTTCTTCAATCTACAGACTTCTATCAACATGTGGTATTAGAAATTCTTGCTATGTAGGAGAAGGGCGGTAACTGGAGACTAGTGTTACCCGGTCATGTCTTCAGGACGGCCCATTGTAAGACCTCAGGAGAGTCTGGGGAGAGCCAAAAATAAATAGTTAGAGACTACATTTTTGGAGTTAATAAGAATGTATTTTGCATGACAAAAGGCCCCAAGCGGCAATGAAAATTATACACGCCGCATACATCATTACGCAATGCTTCAGTTATGTCTTGAGGGTTACTTCCCTTTAGTTAACAAATTTGAAAAGGGGCCCCTGCATATAAGCACATTCTTACACCCTCCCCCACTAAATCAAATGTCTAACTAGACATTTTAAACAGATAAATCACAATCAACCACAACCACTGTTCCTTTCTTAAATATGTTCAGTTCCAGTCATTGGTAGAACCAGTCTCACATAGATCACCTTAACCAATAACATTAAAATCCAACAGGAGTTTTCATACAGTGGCCACATGCAGAAAACTACCAAAATGACAAGCACTTAGGATTTTGTTGAAACACAAACACTAGTATATTAATACTGTGATTTAAGTAGGATCTTCTTGTTCCGGGACAGTTTGATTTGATGTAACCATACTCAAAATGTTTGTTGATAAGATCAAACATTCATTTTTTTCATAATCATTTCAGTCAAACATAGAGCTAATTTTAAATCAGAACTAAACATGGAATGTGCACAGGAACACTTCACATTTTACTATAACCCTAAACATGTCAGTTTCGATAAAAAAAAAAAAGTCCTCCATGTAATACTTTATAGTTGATGAAAATAAAACCCTTAATTACTATAGTAGTAATTATTCCTAGGAGGAATCAGACGCTGTCCATTCCAGTTACACCACTGATGGTTATGAACTGGATCACACCCATTAAAACTAGGCACATACACAAAATTTGAAGATGGCACAACTTGTATACCATATATAGAAGGCACACCTAACTGGTCATATGTAAACCGTTTGGGAGGTTGCACATGGCGACGCCCACTTTGAACTGGTGTTTGACATCTCGGTGGAGTACAATCTGCCGGTCTCTCACTTACTATAGGGTTTGTAAATTGTCGTTGTCTTGTATTAAAATTAAAATACAAAGCAGAATCATCCTCCTGTTCCTCCATATCAGAATCACATGTGCTCACATCATCGGCTTTTGCTAACACATCTTTAACACGTCTAGCCTTCTTCTGATGTTCCTCTTCCTGTGGTGTCAAAGGTAATCCGTCACACTGAAGTAGTAAATTGCGATGTAGTACTCGCATTCTGCCTTTACCGGTTTCAGGACGGACTTCATACACTGGGCTGTCATCAGCCATACGTTTTACCACAATGTGAATAGTTTCTTCCCAGTGAGACCGTAACTTGCCTGGTCCCCCACGCTCTGATAGGTTTCTTATCAAAACTCTGTCACCTGGCAGTAAAGCTTGACTGCAAATTCTCTTGTCATATCTCCTCTTACTTTGCGAGGCACTATTTAGAGAATTTTCTGCAGCAGTCTTATATGCTGTTCGCATGCCTTGTTCCCACTGAGCAACAAATGCAGACTGACTTTCTGAATATGGTTGGGGTAAGTCAAAAATCAGGTCAATTGCTAAACGTGGATGTCTCCCAAAAAGCAGGAAAAAGGGAGAAAACCCAGTAGAGTCATTTTTTGTACAGTTATAAGCAAAAGTCATTTTGTTTAAATGATCTGCCCAGTTTGCCTTGTGAGCCTCAGGCAATGTTCTTAACATGCTTAGCAATGTTCTGTTTAGCCTTTCAACTTGCCCGTTGCCTTGCGGGTGATAAGGCGTTGTTCTTGATTTAGCCACCCCTGTGAGTTTGTGAAGCTCTGCGAACATATGATTCTCAAACTCACGGCCCTGATCATGGTGTAACCGAGCTGGAAGGCCAAACTTCATAGCAAAATCATTGAAAATCTTTGTGGCTGCTGTTTTACCGGACTTATTTTTTGTAGGGTAAGCACATGCATACCTAGTAAAATGGTCTACCAGTAAGAGAATATATTCATAGCCACCTTTACTTTTTTCTAACTTTAAATAGTCCACAGACACTAACTCCATCGGTGCGGTCGAGACTAAATGTTCCATTGGGGCTTTTTCATGAATAACAGGTACTTTGTTCTTTAAACAACAACAATTTCTTGTTATATACGTTTCAATGTCTCTTGCCATACGAGGCCAATAGAACCGACTTCTGGCTAAAGCACACACGCGTTCAACCCCTAAATGACCCATGTCATTGTGTAATTTTTCCATAGCCATTTTATGGTATTTATATGGTAACACTAATTGTCTTTGCTTTTGTCCACATAACACAGTGTCTCTTTGTAACAGTCCGTCAGTATCTATCACTAATTTCCTCCATTCATGAAGTAAACTCACCACCTTTAAATCAACATTTTCCAGTTCTTTGACATGTGGTCTTTTCCCTTGTTTCATGAATTCTAACACAGGCTTTAAAATCCCATCAGCACTTTGTGCTAACTTTAGCTCCTGTTTTGACACAGTCATAAACTTACCAACTGGTATTTCAGAATTCTCATTATTTGTATCAACTGTCAGCGACTGAATCATTGCTACTTTCAGATTTTGTTGGGCTAAAACTGTAATAACAGTAGTCTTTAACACATCTGAAGCTACAGTTTCTGTACATTGTGATATGAATGAAGTTATATTCAGTGGCAAACGTGATAATCCATCTGCATCTGAATTATGTTTTCCTGGCTTATGGTGAATGGTGAAATTAAAATCTGAAAGTTCCGACACCCACCTGTGTCTTGTACTATCAAGCCTAGCAGTCGTCAAAATGTAAGTGACAGGGTTGTTGTCACTATAGACTTCAAATGACGGTGCATAATAGAGGTAATCTCTGAAACGTTCAGTCACTGACCATTTCAAGGCCAGTAACTCTAGCTTACTGGAATGATAGTTTTTTTCTGCAGGTGATAGAGTTCGGGAACCATAAGCGATCACACCTAGTTGACCATTTGGTTGTCGTTGGTATAACACTGCCCCAAGGCCCTCATGTGAGGCATCAATGTTCAAAATATAACCTGTTTCAAAATCAGGATAACACATAACACATGGTTCGACCAAATTATCAATCAAGTCATTCAAAATGGTCTGGTGATAATTTGTCCAGCTAATACTTTGACCAGATGGTGCCTGCCCTTTATTGTTTTTACCTTTTTTGTTCTTACCACTACGACTTGGACTTATTTTGTCAGTTTTTAGCAGATCATATATAGGTTTTGCCCGCCTTGAGAAATCAGGTAGGTATTTGCGGTAAAACCCAATAAACCCTAATATTTTCCTCAGATCCCCTACTGTACTGGGAGATTTATCTTTTATTGACAGCACTGCTTCAGTGTCAGCAGGGTCCATACAATACCCGTCTTTTGTTACTAAATGTCCAAGATAGCGAATTTTCTTTTTGAAAAGTTCACATTTTGAGGGTTTTAATTTAACACCTGCACTTTGCAGTCTTCTCAGAACTTGTCTGACATGATTCACATGGCTATCAAAATCATTACTGAAAGTCAAAACATCATCAATGTATGGAATACAAATCTTGTCTCTAAGGTCAGCAAGAGTGGTTTCCATAAATTTTTGGAAGGCCCCTGGCCCCCCTGTAACACCAAATGGAATTCTTATCCATTCATATAACCCCCATGGAGTTATAAAAGCAGTCATGTGCCTACATTCTGGAGCAACAAAGCCCTGGTGATAGGCTTTGCCCTGATCCAGTAGCGAAAACCATGTTTTTCCTTTTAATGTGTTCAACGCGTCCTGTATACGAGGTATTGGTTGACGTTCTGGAATAGTTTTTTTGTTTAACTGCCGAAAGTCAATACAAAGTCTCAATGAACTATCTTTTTTCCGAACACACACTACAGGGCTACTGAAATCTGACGTGCTTTCTTTTATCCATCCCCTTTTTAATAGATCAGTGAGATAGTCTTTTACCTCTTGGTGAAGTGGCGGTGGAATCGACACATATGAACGTTTTACAGGTGTTGAGTCACTCACATTAATCTTTAAATTCAAATCTGGAATACATCCAATGTCATTATCATCTTTAGAAAATGCGTGACATTCCTCTCGGAGCATATCACACACTTTTACCTTCTGTCTTTCAGTTAAATCTGAATTGTCCAGATTTACAGGTGGATCCCACATATCTGAATTAGTTGACTTTTTTGTTGGTTTTTCAAATTGTTTACAGTTTATTTGTGGGCAAACTACAGGCAAAACAGACTTCACTTGTTGTAGAGTACCAAGACTGGTATTTTTAGGAATACTAATGTCATGATCAGTGTTATTTTCCACCATTACATTAATATGGCATGCAGTCCCTTTAGGTACTTTTACCAGAGTGTTGCTCAAATTGACTCCTTCGGGCCACTCCATTCTCTCATCAGGGACAAACAGAGCAGTCTGTTCTCTCCCAGTATATACATGAGAAGTACATCTTATTGATGTTAACTGACCCTTGGGCACGAACACTTCACGACGCCCTATTTTGACATTCCCTAAATCACCAGTCCCTTTCTGAATCAAGTTAACTACAGCTTTTACTTCTTTTTGTGGGACCATAGGTAAAGCCTTGTTCAAGTCTTTTTTCAAAGTGTCACTATTCCAATTTTCAATCACATTATACCCAATAATTGGAATTTTAACTTCAGGGTGACTGCATACCAGAAAAGGTACATTAATACCAGACTTTCCATTTATTGAAAAAGTAAGTTCGACCCACCCATCAAAAGGAATGTCACTTCCATTAGCACTCTGTAGTGTGAGGCTGTCTTCTATAAAGTCTGTTATTGGACTGATATCACTAGAGTTCAAATATTTATTTACCAGAGATGCAGGAATTAAGGATACCTGCGCACCAGTGTCCCATAGAGCTTCAAACAAAACACCATTTAATTCACAGTTTATGGTGCACTGCTTCCCAACCAATTTAGCCATTGTCTGTTTTTGTTTTTGTGTAAGCTGACAGACAGTACCCCTAAGTTCTTGGAGGGACAATTTTGCCCTTGATTTCTTTTTACAACCCGCCTTAAAATGATCACTGCTGCCACAATACCAACAATGACGACAGCTCTCAGCTTTCTCAGTGTTTTTACAATTTGGACATCCTGGGTTAACGGTTTTTCTAAAAGTTTGTGAACTATCAACTTTTTTATTGTTCATAGTCATTAACATGTCTTTTAGTTCAGCAATTTCTTGCTTTAATTCTGTAATTTCATTTGCTGAGCTGTTCGCTTTTTCATTATATTTGACTGAGTCTGTATCTGTATCGACTTGAGAGATTTGGACCTTTCCCTTACTACTTTTGATTTTGGAAAAGCGTTCAGATTCACGGCGTGAAATCTGATTAACGGTACGAATCAAGGTCTCATCAGAAAGACTGACATCATTTAATATAGGACGAATCTCATTTCTTATATTGTCATCTAGAAAACCAGTATAAAGGGACTCTAAGAACTTTGCCTTTACAAGGTCACTACTGTAACGTTGAGCGTCCAGAGTTGTGTCCCTTGACTCAGTTATTATTCTTTCTCTCAGACCCAATGCCCTTATTACATAATCATGTACATCTTCTTTCGGACCCTGTGTGAGAGTACACAGATCAGTATAGTAGTCACTGGCATCTCTTTCTTTGTAGTGAGATCTTATTATTTCCTTTAATGTACCTAGCGTCAGATCATCTCTGTATTCTAGATAGTTTCTTAACCCAGTTCCCTGCCCAACTGCCCTAATGACTGCTTCGATGATTTCTTCCTCAGAGTATCCCTTGGATACCCCTCCTTCTATCTGGCGTCGAAGACTAAGATAACTCAGGCATCCCTTTGATGTTCCAATTTGTCCCATCACTTTAAACTCCTTGTGGAACATAGAACATTGCCCCAATCCACGCAGCAATTCGGAGGCCCCACCATCCATTCTATTAGATGCGCTGGCTTCACCCTCGCTCTCGTCTGATTGACCGCCTGTTGCTCCTAGCCCTGACTCTGCCATCTTTCTTATTAGGCCATTATACCATCATGGTGCTGAAGGTGATGGTCCGGAACCCCGATTCCCGGACAAGCCCCCAAATGTTACCCGGTCATGTCTTCAGGACGGCCCATTATAAGACCTCAGGAGAGTCTGGGGAGAGCCAAAAATAAATCGTTAGCAACTACATTTTTGGAGTTAATAAGAATGTATTTTGCATGACAAAAGGCCCCAAGCGGCAATCAAAATTATACATAATTGTATCAGAACAAACAATAACTGAATGTCTAATGACCATTCCCTGGCTTGTACAGTTATACAGTATTAGAGGTTATCAAGACACTTCTTCAGACAGGATCTTTAGACTTAAGTGTACTTTAACAACACAGTAATAATCCAGTATGTGTATCATCATTATTCATTATGGTCAACGACCATTTAAACCGTTAAAGATAACATTGTTCTCACTTGACTTAGGCTTATAGACACCTTTCACTAAGAGCAGATTACATTTATCAAAAATGTTAATAAACCATTTTATCATGTATTGCTTAGTGTTCTAGCTTGCCATAACATATAGGCTTTAAACCTTCCCCTAGAACTTATTAATCTATAACTAACTGTTCAATAAAATAGACCTACAAGTTATTTAATTCACGAATTACCAAACTAATGACTGTGGTCCTTTGACACTAATTAACAGGAACTAAACTCAAGTGTTTACTGTTAGAAAATAATTTTTATACTTTCCATACGATTTGAATTACTCAAGGGTATTTCACTTAAACTGCACATTATAACTCAAAGGTATTTCACTTTTAGACAACAATTTTACTCGATTCATATTAATGAATCTGTCAAGTGGACATTAAACTGATGTCAATTCACAACTAGTTACTCTACATAACTTTTGAAGTAATTAAGCTAAATTAATTCCTCAAAACAATGTATGATGTAATGTTCTCTGCATAAAAGTATTGAACTATTGATGCATATGACATGTGTTCAAACTAAAATTACACAGATTTACTTTCTCATGTTTAGAGAACTTCTATGCTTTTGATAAAAATATCAGATAAACTTGACTTTAATTCTAACTATGTAATATTGGGTTAATATTCCAGTTATTTTATAGCCAACACAACTTAAGTTGACTTTCACGGATCTTCGAATCATTTTCAAAAGTCACATCTCCTGTTACATTTAGAAGATGGTTACAAGGTTATGACCTTGAATAAAAGACCGTGAACCTCTTGAACAACTTCTTAAACTTTGCATGAATTTAACGAGTTTAATCTGTTTATCTACGCAGATGTGACTAACACAGTACAATCACTATATAGTCATTAGCTGCCAGACATAAGTCTGATTACTTTCCTTACCTGGGGAGACCCAAAAATAAATAGTTAGGAACTACATTTTTAGAGTTAATAAGAATGTATTTTGCATGACAAAAGGCCCCAAGCGGCACTGAGAATTATACACGCCGTATATATCATTACACTATGCTTCAGTTATATCTTGAGAGTTACTTTTAACCATAGTCAAATGTAGTTAAGAAATTTGTAAAGGGGCCCCTGCAATATAAGCACATTCTTACATAGGCAATGTGACGCATCATCATGTTTATTTGAGTAATAGCCGTTAGGAAAGAGCTGTTACTCACTTGTTCGCACGATATTTCCTGGTATCTAGTTTATGCATTTCTGGTAGGCCAAACAACAAATAATAGACATTTATCACCAATCAAACGGTATTACTGCGCAGTGTACTGTGGAATAGTCTAGACTACCACCTTTGTCCTACCACACCCACTCCTCACCTGCACTCATTACATGACAATATATACTTAATTAATTAATGCCTTAATAAATACAACACCATGACATTTCGACCAAATATCTCATTTCATGCTTCAGACCGTAAACTAGTATGTTAATTCCTTAAGACCTTTGGCAAATACTATATCCATTCAAATTGTTAGCTAAAAACGGTAAGAATAATCATATAAAATTTGAAAAGTGAAATGAGATATTTGGTCAACATTTCTGGGTGTTGTATTTATTGATGCATGAAGTAATTAACAATATAATTATCTCTATGCATTCATTTTAATGAATACAGTGAAGGATGCGGTGGGATAGACTATATCACAAGACATTGTGATTGAGAAAATGTGTCTATTCTTTCTTATCTGCCCTAATTAGGGCCTACCGGTACCAGAAAGGCGTTAACTGGATACCGTGGAATAGCGCTCAAGTAAGCAGCAAGCTCTTTCTTGACATATACAAATTGGCGTGCATATAAACAGGTTTATGCGACACTTTGCCCAACCTGCGTGCCAAAAAATATTCTAGACTTGTCTGAGTCACCAGTTCAAAAAACACATATATTCGATTTTTCAAGATTTTCATGTGGCTAAACATGTAGGGCTTTTAAATGATGTATCCACAATGCTGTCATGATAATGTGCTGTCACAAGATTTATTCTGAATTTCACTTGTAACTTTGCACACATGTTTCACCGGCTGATTAATGCACCACGAATAAGTTTAATCGGCTGATTTTTTCCGTTAGCCTATGTTTTGATTTTGTGTGTATATTTTCAATGAATTCGCCACCAATACAGATCTTTCAACTCCGATGAACCAATTCAATTTGTGTTACTATTTTTATACACTGCTAAAAAATTTTGCTTATATTGTTTTACTTGAAATTAAATTCTATTTGATATTTAATTTTCTTGTCACTTTAGGCACCTGACCCAAGACAACGTCTGACCATGTCTACATGAATTTGCCGGTTTTATGTGTCAAATGTTAAAAATTTTTGGTTGTGGAAATTGGAGACCTCGCTTAATTCGTATATAAAGTTCAATTCATCGTATAGACTTGACGCGTACATGGCTTTTTGTCTGTGGTTAAAAGATGATTGCCCTTTGAATGACATTCCAAATGTTTTTCTTGGCCCCTTTGGTTGAGATCGCTGTAGAGACAATTTCTTCTGTGTGCAGGAAGTCAATAAATTAGCTCGGAAGGTTGCTGAACAGAAAATCTGGAAAATTCCGGCTACCTAAAGAAATATCCCTTCATAATAAATTTATTTTATTTTCTCATCAGTCAACACCCTTTTCTAAAAATTACCATCTCGTCGCAGTTGAAAACAGCTATGTCAAACAAAAAAACGCATATGCGAAATATTAATAGAATTATCTCTTTAATACAAAGCGAGATAATTCAGTAATTTTGGGGGGTAGCA
>JAVFBX010246156.1:0-10215 GCA_034783855.1 Mopalia kennerleyi | reverse complement strand
TCAGACTATGTTATCGGTTCCCAGCCAACTCTTCTCTTAACGCTTTGTTTGTTTGTTTATTTGTCCTTTATTAAATCCTTTGATAAGTTCAAGCTGTTTATTAAAGGTTATGATAAAAACCTACAAAAGATTAGGAGTGTAAGAAGTTCTATATATTTGAGGCCCGTGGCTTACTGGTTAGCATGTCTGCCTACTAATCTTACTTCAATGTACCATGATCCAGGTGTTTGAGTTCCCTTGTCGGTCATTAGCTTATGAGTGAGTCATATGATGTGGTTCCAATCAATCAAACAAACAAACATCTTTAAATTTGAAAAGCTTACAAAATAGCAATACATACATGTATAAATGCATTGATTGCACTTGTATATATGTTATTCCTTTCGTGGTGGGTTTATGTAAAAGCGTGTTTCATAACATTCAATCTTTAATTTTGTAACATTATTTCATTTCTCATTAATTACACTACCTAATAACTGGTCATGTTTACCTGTGTGTATTTAATTAACTGAGGAGTGGTATTGGTAATAATAAGAATTGTGAGCAGTCTAATGGCTGCACAAAATTTTGTGTTTATGTAATTTTATATCAACCTGATTTTGACGTGCTGTGTATTACAACGTACCTGTTACTTTAATGACAGGTTGCTAAGATACGGCCAGGTGACTCTTATCTCTTGTGTTGTTGTAATTCACATATTGACTGGTTACTTTTGTGTTATTTATGATCTGTGGAGCAGAAAAAAAAGTTTTGACATTATCTTTTTTCTAGCGATGTTTTCCTCTTTACTGTGGCTTCACATTTGTCTGTTTTACCAGATGTTTGGTTGGTTCAATAGGGCCGATTCCCAGCCCACCGTCTTAACAAGACTGTCTTCTCACCACCCAATATGCTTCAGACTATGTTATCGGTTCCCAGCCAACTCTTCTCTTAACGCTTTGTTTGTTTGTTTATTTGTCCTTTATTAAATCAATCAATCTGGCTGGGGTGATCTTTATTTAGCCCATAACCTTTGAACCTGGTGACATTTAAGATCAGCCCAATGTTAACTGTGGAGCTTGCTAAGACTTCTTGTGTAAATGTTACATGAGTTTGTAAAAGGTTTTTTCTTGACTTTAAAGTCTGAGTAGTTTATTGGCCTTTAGAGATATAGAAATCCACCCAGAGATTGTGTATGGTTGACATGAACAGAACTTTGTTGACGGACTTGTTTCTTATTCAGAGTAAAATGGTTACTGCTCATCTCTAGTGATGTCTCACAATGCCACAGAAAGCTTGAAGTTAAAGCATTTCTGAAACTCTGTCAATTTGGTGAAAGGCAGTTAGGTGATGTGTGAATAGATGAAAGGTTTGAAAGTTACCGTGGCCTCTTTTTCTCCAGGTGTGTCAGGTTAACAGGGCCAGATACCTGTTATTCAACCGCTGACATCTATGACCTAACACAGGTGCATTAGAATAGCGGGAGGGAGATGGTTGATTCTCTAGAGCTCTTTATTTCACAGAGCTTAGATACACTTGAACCAACAGGACTCCTCGTTTATCTAAAGAAACTCCCTTGTGAGAGAGTAGAAAAGGCATGGTAACTTGTTAGCTGCATCCCTTTAGATGTTTAGATCGCCGATCAGTTCTGATGTATATTCCTGTCTTGACTTTGATTGCTCCCACTGGTGTCTAGTCAATTTTCATCACTTGTAAGGCCATATGAATAAAATAACCTTATGTGCGGAATAATTCTGGATCACACAAACATAAAATAAACTTGTCATGGCTTTACCATAGACCTCCAGTCTGTGGATTTGGGGGCAGAAACACCTTTTAATTTTCTTCTCTGTTGCCTCAGGATTGAGACTGTCTAGTTTTGGATATATCCTGAGTGACTTCCTGGTTCAATGTGTCACTATCAAAATCTATCTATTCCCCTGTCTGCAGATAAACCCTTCACTCTGCTCATTAGACTGTCTGATCTCTTTAATCCACTTACTCGTAACTTGAAGGATTAGTCTGGATTAATTGTGACATGTGGATACTCAGAAATTCTATGACCTTGAATCAGTCATTTTGTACGGGGGCTTTTTTTGGATGACTTACTTAAATGGACCAATGAAATTTTTTGCAAAGAATGAGCTTTTTTTTTTAAGGTTTAGAGCAATGTGATTGATCAGCTGTTTATTCCAGTTGTGTGTAGATGTTGTGACCAATACTTACTATGGGATAGGGTTCATGAAATCACATACTTGGTTCGTTAGGTACACTAAAAACAATCCCCCCTTCCTTTGCCATGCATCCTCCATCTGTGACAATGGTTTTGACTTCTTTAGGGGACAGCACACTGTCACCTTTGATATCTGTATATTATTGAGATAATCTTCTTCAGGCAGTTGTAGAAAACAAATAAATAAATCTAGCAATATTGGTCATGAATATGTTTGACTACCGAGGATTGTTCATTTCTTTGTAGGAACTTGTTTTCTTTCTGAATAATTTTTGTGTCTTGTTTTCTTTCTGTTTGATTAAAATATTGTTGTTTTTTGGGGTTTGGTAGACAAAGATTGATGTGTGATGATGTGGTGAGAGAGTTCAGAGCGATATGTCATAGTGTGGTGTTGTGTGTCAGCCTGGTAGAGTTAATGAGGGGATCCTAATCACAGGTCACATATACACAGTAAACACTATCTCCCTCTAATGATTGACATGTTCATTTCATGCAGTATATCACAAATTAAATATTTTAAAAGAAGCACACATTATTAAAGTATACAGAGTTGTGGACTGATGTATTAAAAATAAATAATATAGGAATTAAACCCATACTATTTTTTGGTTATAATTAAAATTTTTAATTTCTGAGTACATTTGATATCCTGGTTTGTTACATGAATTGTTCAAACCAGTTTTATACAGTTTCGGTGTATTTTCTGCTTATTAATCTAGTGAATGTGAAAAAATGCAAACTTAATAAAACACTTTTTAACTCTTATTTGTGTGATTCCATTATATAGTGTAGAGATACATCATAGGATAACGAGGAAAAATTAACCTTAACATTGTTCTGTTCAGGGAAATGGAAGCTGTTCTATGAGGAGAAATATTTAAATATTTAATCATTTCATTGAATCTGTTACATTTTCTGCATGGTGGTCATAGCTTCAAGCCTACTTACTCTCTGTATAGGCTACACTAGTCCTGCAAAACATCATGATAATTTAAACATATAAACTTAATAGCATAGAAATATTACTGGTTCCTGTAGATGTAAGATTTTAACGATAAAACTTAATGGCATTTATTATTGGCAGGATTTTGTTATATAATAGGCAGGGTACACATGTACTGACAGGTGGTATTGTGATGGTTAAGGTGTCTGGGGTTAGTTTTATACAGATAGCTTTGTATACCGAGTGTTAACACAGGTGTGTGACCACAACTAAATCTCTCAAATCCTCCCAGCCCAGGTTGTGTGATTGTTTAAAATGAATTAATGTGAAGAGTATTCCAACAAAGTTTTTACCTCAAAACTCACTTAAACAAGTTACAATATCCAAGTGATAGACAGATGTTGATTAATATTCAGTAGGCACAGTGCATATGCTACTGGAACATTGGAGAATGTAACAGGAATTCAGACTTTACAAAAACGTTGGTCATTAAGAATATATTTCATCACAATTCTTCTAATTTTAGAAATATTTTATAAAGCAATTAGTTTTTTGTGTGCAGATATGGTATGTTTTATGATAAGTGTGATTTAATACAAGTAGCTGTGCAAAAATATGACCTAAATAGGTGTTAATTTTATAATTAAAGTGTAACACCTAAGTGGATTGAAGACACCTTGATGGATTAGCTGTCAGGTGAGTTGTGCCAGGTAAACTTTGAACTCCAAAGGTGTTATCATGACCAGGCTTTCATTCATTCTTATATATAGGAATTAATCTTTACCGGTAATAAATTATCCCCAGTTAAGTGAAGATAAAAGAGGATTCAAATAATGTCAACTTAACACTGAATATCACCTTTTACTAAAGGTCACTGCCATCAATTACAGTCTTAATTTATTTGGCCAAACAAAAAATTTGAAATGTCTCAAAAAAAGAAAAAGGTAGTTGAACAAATCTAATCTGGGCGTAACATTTTATTTTTAACCTTTTAATGGTTTATTAGTACTGCTGATTAGAGGCTTAAAATAAAAACAAAATCCAGATCATTATATTTATAGTTTTTCATGTAACATTTTATTCGTGATATGAACAGATAATATTATTGTCATCTTAAAACCCTTATTTATTTAATCTTACAAGCAAACATAAATTTCTATCATTTGAGAGCTTTAGACATATCTAATATTTTAGCAGATTATTTTACAATATTTTCTTTATTTACACATTCCAAAAAAATCTTAGTCAAGGAAAATATATGTTAACAGTTATTCATATATACAGTTTCATCCACATTTTATAATGACAACATTTTTTGACTTACATATTCTTTTTATTTTGGTTAAATCTATCACCTTCAGCCCTATGATCTCTCACACAGTTGAAATTCTAAAGAGAAGACTTATACAGGTAACTGGATAGTGTGTTACCTCTTAAAGATGTCATCTGACTTGTCAGCTAGTCACATAAACTGTCAACCCTCTGACACTTTCAGTTAGGTTCTATGTCAGAAATGAGAGGGCAACATTTAATAAAAGGGTATGAAATATATGTCAACATGTTGAGTTTAAGGTTTGATATTAATGTTGATATATGTGTATGATGATCTGATTATAAAAGTGAATCCGAACAAAACTATGGTAGATATATCTTGAGGTAGAAATGGTATAGGTGAACAGTGATCTATAATCATATATATCATACATAAAAATGAACTGATTTGTTAAAAATCGAAGTGTGTAGGCCTATACTAGATGTTATTCTGTATTAAAAACTGTTCCTGTCCATTATTTTCACATTAAGTAAGTAGAATGACATTCACTTTAATAACTTGTAAACTATTTAACTAAGGAAAGAATATTTCAGCAGTATATTTTGACATGTTCAGTTATTACTAATAGAACAGTTACCATTGCTAGGATTGTAGTTGGTGCTGCAGTAGAAGGGAGTGGTCATTAAATCAGACATATTGCCCTGTAATGAAGGGTATTAACGGCCTCAGGGTTATAAATCAGCCATGGTCAGTTCATTATGACCTGTCTAGACAACAGTCACTGGTCACTACACACACCCATCAAAATACCACAATCAGCTAATAAATATCTGTTGGGTCATAAATTTTACTTTGATGTTGTGTTGGCCATTCCTTGAAGTCAATCTAGCATGCATCCCTGGTCAGTGTTATGTAGCTGGAATTTCATGTTTGGATGACTTCTGGTTTAGTGTAGTTTGAATGGATAACACATGGTCATGTATGGTGGTGTGCAGTGGTCATACATGTCACATGCTATCCATCATGCGATTGTATGGTGGTCTGTAGTGATTATACAGGCAACTACCTATCTATCATGGTTACGTATACTGTGATAAGTGGTTGTCAGGATAATGTTTATTAGGCTGTGTGTTGGTCATTACAGTTCCCATCCCCTCTCCTTTCTCATCATTACAGACTGAAGGTAGCTTATTAATGTCAGTTTGTATGTTAACTGGCCCTCATCAAGCTGTGCCCCAGCCAGCCTTCCCTAATAGCTATAATAGTCTCTCCTCTTACATGGCTGGGCTTGCTGCCTGCTATATGGCCAATCACACAACCAACAATCACATTATACAGTTTTTCCATTGTCTGAGTCAGAAATGACAGCAGTGAAATTAGTGATGGATGGAATAGCTAAATGTCCCATGCTTCCAATAGAAGTAGACAGAATCTATGAATAATCTATCACATTTTGATATTATATTGCTTTGTATTTGATTACAGCCAGTGTTTTACAGATAACACATCTGAACACTGATAGAGAACAGGGACAAACACTGCAGTCTTCTTGTCTACTTTCCCTCCACCTCTGATATTTTGTTGTCCATATAGTGCCAATTTTGTTCTGGTCTTTTCCCAAAGGGGTTTGATGAGAAATACCAGACATGCCCTATTCTATGGCTTCTGGCAGTCTATATGTTGACATGGGCTTAACGTACAAGAAATGCATTTGTTGGTTTTGGTCAAAATAGATAACCTTTGTGATGAAGCCAAGAGAATTCAGTTGTATTTTTCGTCTCTAGCAAAGAAACAAAACATAAATGTGACCTTAGCTGATTTCAGATAGTGTATTCTACAATGTCCCCCTGCAGTCTCACTCCTCCATCATCTGATAGATTACCCTCCAGTATGATCTGAACTCTATATTACATGTATTATTTGACCCCAGCCCTGTTATACATGTACCATCTGATCTCACCCTTGTTTTACCATTTGATCTTATCCCTGTTATACCATCTGATCTCATCCATGTTATACCATCTGATATCATCCCTGTTGTACCATCAGATCTTAGTCCTGTTATACCATCTGATCTCATCCCTGTTATACCATCTGATCTCATCCCTGTTATACCATCTGATCTCATCCATGTTATACATGTACCATCTGATCTCATCCCTGTTGTACCATCTGATCTCATCCATGCTATACCATCTGATCTCATCCTTGTTATACCATCTGATCTCATCCATCTTATACCATCTGATCTCATCCCTGTTATACCATCAGATCTCAGTCCTGCTATACCATCTGATCGAACCCTTTTTTTACCATCTGATCTCTCCCGTGTTATTCTAACTGACCTCAGACCTGTTGTATCATCTTATCTCAACCCTGTTGTATCATCTGATCTCAGCCCTGTAATACCATCTGATCTCAGCTCTGTAATACCATCTGATCTTAGCCCTGTTATGCCATCTGATCTTGCAAGTATCTAGGTGCCATTATTAAGCACCCATGTTTGAATCTTGCTGGACGGAAGCTTAAATAAGCATATACATCACTAAAGAGGTGCAGCCCCCCTACCCTCCTCTCTCCGAAAAAAACAAGACAATAAATAATGAAATTCACATTGTATATTTCTAAGTCAAGCTGTGAAGAAGATATGCTATTTCATGTTTAGTTTCTCTATTTTGGTTTGTAAAATCATCAGGAATAAACTTAACATTTTACTTTAAAAAGAAAACTAAGACGAGAAGCAGATGACCTGGTGATAATCATATGATTACTGCTGGTCTCTCTCGGTGAGATTCTAGGCTTCTGCTAACGCTCTCATCAAACATTCATGGGGATTACAGATGATGGGAAGTCCTCAACCAATATTCATCCTCTAGTAAATATATATCACCGCACACAGCAGTGGCTGCCTTATTGACTGCCTTATTTCTGCATATTTTGCCTAACATAATAAAGGTCCCAGAGACTAAAAATACATTCTAACTTTTTTGGTAAACCGTACTGGGCCAGTTATATTGTCAGTTGTCACAGCAATTTTGCGTGAAATTATTTCACTACAATGTGTCCATATTTCTCTTAAAACTAAATCTACTGAAAGGTCAAATGTTCAGGAGAAATTCTGATAATCAGGATAACCATGTTGAATTTGATATACTTAGATTTATTCAACCCATTTGTGTCCCAAAATCATTTTGCATTTCAATGGGGAACTGTTTATACACCCTTTACATAGGTAAGCAGCACAAAGATAATTTCAACAGGTTTTATTGAGCATGGCTAATTGGGTTTTAGTGTTTGAGAGGTGTTTTCAGGTGTGAGAGCTATTAGCAGTCAATACACCTTTACAGACAAACTGAAAGTGTTCCTGATCTAGCCCCTTTACTGTCCTGCATTATCGTCACAAAACATGGCTGCCCTACAAATACTAAACAATATTAAGAGATAGTCTTTCATCTAGGTGGGTGTTAGGACTCCCATGGGCGATGAACCTCTCACAATATGTATTCCTAGTAGGAAGGATTGCTTGCTAACAGGCCTCTGAATCCCCAGGCAATCCTGTGATTTATGGCTGATGTCCTGCCTCTAATATAGATGGCCAGTGAAAATGGGTCTACTCCTGCCTTGAGGCAATGTTCCAAATGACCATCCACTAATAGTGTCCTGGAGATGTATCAAGAAAATACTTGGTCACTACTCAAAGTTTTTTTCATATTTACTGTTTAGATACACATTGATTTATGTATGCTAAACTGATGTACAAAATATCTTATCTTTCTCAAATTAAAATCAGCCGGAACCAAATTTTGTGATTAGACTCTTAACACAGGTTATTCAAATTGTAAGTTTCTCGTTTCAACCCACCCCCTTTTGAAAAAAGAGTGAATTCCTGGTTTTTGAATTCACATGCACGAGAGACATGCACATTATATAAATTAGTTACAATTTTTTTTTTATCAGATGTTTTTGTTAATGTCCAATCAATGAGCGAACTTATTTAAATATATTGTTGACAAGGAAGCTATCATTCCTGTTTCTTTGTGTATTAATATAGATGTGGTTAGCTTTGCAGAGATATATAAATCTTCTGTGTTTAGTATCTGTATACAGTGTTGTGTGTGTTAGCACCACTGGTTAACCACAATACCAACCTCTGACCATGTGTTCTTACTGCGGAGTTGTGTGCTATTGTCTGAGTACTAATAGCCAAGGAGAGAACAGTACAGTGGGTGTTTTACACCAAGCACTACTACTCTAATACATGTTGTCTGAGAACCCATACCTTTCTCACCTGGCCCACTTACACACACTTCACATAACTAATTAGTGAAGTACCTTTTGTAGGTCTGGATAAGGTATTCTGTCATGTTAAAGTAAATCTTTTACTAATTGATGAAAAAACCTAAAAATAGGGTTTTTAGTCTGTTTATATTACAATTTAAACACTGTTGTAATGTGTAATTTATCAAGAATTCAATTTTATTGACATATTTTACCAATAGCACACATATATTGATAAAATATTTCAAACATTCTTGTGTAGAATTGAAGAAAAGGGAGGGGTCTGCATCATGTTTATTTGTAGTTTTTTGTTGTTAATAGTATTAATGCCTCAGTGAGTCTGTAGTAAATCAATCATTTTGACCACTTGTATTCAATGTTATTGGAGTAATCTTAACCCTGTGGTTAGATAGTGTGTTTTAACTACATTTATTCATATTTTGAAGCTTTTTTACAGTTCACATAATGAATAAGTTGCTGTTTACGTTTGGAAGTAAATGACTGACACAAGGAATTGTCTAAACTTGCACTGTTCTTATATAGCTCGTGTAATCTGTATACATGTAGTATCATATAGATACTTGTAAACGACCTCTGGAATCAGAAAAAAACTAATTATCCTATAAATTAAGAAGTTGTTATCCATACCAAGTCTTTCCATGTTAAATATAGCTACTGTTATTTCAGAATTGTACATATATATATGGTAATTATAGTCACACTGCTTCGCCTCATTTGACTTGTCTACACCTTTTCTAGAATGTTCATTTCCATTCACAGTGCCTGATCTAATGTCAGTGCTTCTTTGTGTTACCTATATTGTATATCTTTGTGTATTTTCATTCCTGGAGGAAAACTGATTTGTCTTTCTCTGACATGAACAGCGGGTCAAAACCACTTGTATATCTTTAGTTTTCTATTGTGGTTGTTGTTGTCTTGACAATTGGTCGGATTGTAATAAGAGAATGTATGAGGATATATACAGTTAATCTGATCTTCTATTATTATTCCAGGTGCTGTATTGACGACTAAAAGGAAGCTCGACCGAGAACGTCAAAGTGAACACATACTGGAGGTAAGTCTCTAATTTCTCTCTCACCAGGTATTCTGTGAAATAAGAGCTGATTTACCTGGCTGCTCCTCATTAATCAACCACCAACAAGCTCCATATAACAGCTGGCACACACATGTAACATTCTTTAATTGCAGAATGATTGGCAATGAACCATTGCACAAAGGGCGTCTGATTAAAAATTTCAGCAGGATTGTGGTGATTACCTAATGTTACGAATATTGACAGAAATGCTAATATCATGCGATTCATGCCAAGAAATGTTTTTTAACTTTTGCATACTGTGTGGTGGCTTTTTTTTTCTTTTTTTTTTTGCAATTTGTTGTATTTTACTTTTCTTAACATTTTTGGCTATTTAACAGGATTTAATATTTTCATTATCTTGCTATTTGGAAAAAGTACATCGTTTCCATATCGGTAACTGATATGTATTAGGG